>MJUU01069927.1:54279-74816 GCA_002080025.1 Modiolus philippinarum | reverse complement strand
TAAATCCAAAAATGTAGGAGGAGTTTGTGTCACATGCCACATGTGTCTAATCCACATCTTTGGGTCTTTGCTAAAATTGACATCATGGGGCCTCTTGTTTGCACCAAGACCAATATAAAAAATCTGAAAGCTTATTGCGCATCTACAGACTATATGCAACAATTCTATAACAAAATTAAATCCCTAAATCCAAAAATGTAGGAGGAGTTTGTGTCACATGCCACATGTGTAAAAATTGACATCATGGGGCCTCTTGTTTGCACCAAGACCAATATCGAAAATCCGAAAGCTTATTGCGCATCTGCAGACTATATGCAACAATTCTACAACAAAATTAAATCCCTAAATATAAAAATGTAGGAGGAGTTTGAGTCACAAGAAAAGTGTGACGGACGGACGGACGGAGGGTATAACATTATCCCCGAACTTTCTTCGAAAGTGCGGGGATAATTAATAAGTCATGTTATTGCCATTTTCTGTTGATTTAATATCTGAAACTTTGATATTACATCAGATTATCCATTTTTTTGCGCTCAAAGTCGAGACTAAATTTTGACCATATTGACCATATTGTTTAGGCTGTAAAACCCAATTTGGTTAGACTTTTCCAAATTTTCTTAGAAAAATCTCATTGTGAAATCATTTTATTTCAGAAATTTAAGGCAGTATGTTTATTCAGTTGTAATTAAAGACAATACACAAGCATTTTATTTGATGTCACATCATGGGGGGGGGCCTGGGGCAGGCAAAGGTGTGGAACAATTTTTTTTTACCTTTTGTGTATTTCAGCAGCTAAAATAGGTAACATTTTTGGAAAGATGGATTTTAAAGAATTTTTCAGATTTTTTCCAGCATTCTAAATCAAATTTCAAATTTTCTATGATTTTTTTAAAATCAAATAAAAAGTACTTTTAGGCCCTATCAAGTTAATTTGTAGATTCTCATCCACCTGGTACCAAAAATCTAAATTGGATGGGAGGGTTTTATTTTTTACTAATTTTCACTCAAATCGATAGGAATTGAAGGAAAATTTCTGAACAATTGAAAATTAAAAAAAATGAGCTTAGAAAAAATGGGGCAGGTGGGTATGAGAATCTATTAATTGATTTGATGTGGCCTTATTTATTTTCAAATATTTAAATTTAACCAACATTTAAGGGCATTAATGGGCAATTTTCTTTAAAAAAGTTTAATTTTTACTAAGTTCAATGCTTTTACTTTTATACATTTTTTATTTTGTTTAGATATATTAAACAAGTGTGGACCCAAATTGATGTCTCGCCCTTCCCTACATGGTCACAAAATAGATGTTAGAGTCAAACTGACTAAATCAGAAAACTAAACATGTTCCCTATACTGTGAAATTAGGACAACTGACAAAAGCAATATAGCACACTGTCATGTATCACCTAAAACCAAAATGCCAAATATAAGTGACCTACAACTGATAGATACTGAAAAACAAAACATCTTTACTAGACCATGAAAATGAGGTCAAAGGCTAAAGCTAAATAGCAGGCTGTCGTGTTCAATCTAAGACAAACCCATATACCAAATATTATTGACCTTACATAAATAGATACTGGGAAACTTAACACAACCACTGGACTATGAAAGTGAGGTCCCCATACAGCAGACTGTCATGTACTATCAAAGACCAACCTATATATATCAAGTATCACTGACTAACCACTTATTGTTACCGAGAAAATGACCTAATCCCAAAAACATAACATGCTCACTAGACCGTGAAATTGGGGTCAAGGACAAATGCCATATGACAGACAGCCATTTTTGGTCCAGTGGAACTCTAAAATATGCAAAATTAAAATTTTACTTATAATGTGCATGTCTAGATTAGGAGAAAAACATATCCTGCAAATTTGGTTAAGAATATGAATTACTGTTTTAAGGACTTGCAGATTAACAATATGATTTAACATATAAGCTTAATGGCTTGGCAAACCTCTAGAATCGGTAAAAAAATCTAAGTATAATGTGCATAACCAGACCTGTTATACAACATATACTGAAAATTAGGTTGGAATCTGACAGACAGTTGTGAAGGAGTCGTAGATAAAAAACCTCATGAACAAATGAGCTATTTTGGCTCTGTTAACCTCTTAAATCTGTAAAATATCGGGTGCACAACTATATCAAGTAATCAATGTATTCTGAAAGGCTGGTTGGAATATGATTTACAGTTTTGAAGGAGTTCAACATAAACAAAGAAGTAACAAATGAGCTATTCTGGCTCAGTGAACCTCTATAACTGCAAAATCAAAATTTTAAGTATCAGATGCACAACTACATCAGGTGAACAACATATCCTGCAAGTTTGGTTGGAATCTGACTTATAGTTGTGATGGAATTGGAATTAACAAACCAGATTATCAAATGAGCAATTTTGGCTCTGTGAACCTCTAAAATCTGTAAAATCAAAATTCTTAGTATCAGGTGCACAACTACACCCGGTGAACAACTTATCCTGAAAGTTTTGTTAGAATCTGAATAGTAGTTTTGAAGGAGTTGCGGTTTCAAAACCAACAGACTCACAAATGAGCAATTTTGGCTCTATTAACCTCTAAAATCTGCAAAATCAAAATTCTAAGTATCAGGTGCATAACTACACCAGTTAAACAACATATCCTGAAAGTTTGGTAGGAATCCGACAAGTGGTTTTGAAGGAGTTGTGGATTCAAAAACTTTCGGGACGACGCAGGACGACGACGACACAGTAAGACGATGACGCAGGACGACGTAAGATGACGGATAGTAATCCCTATGTGTCGACTCTGCTTACAGAAGGCGACACAAAACTTTACATGAAAGTTTACGTTGCCGTTGCCTTTGCTGCCGCCGCCATACTTTGTACGCATATGTCTCGCATTTTAGTGTCAAGAGTCAGTGTCCGATATTGACAAGTAAATAGAGAAAAATATGCCATGAAGTTTAGGTAGGGGTGGGTATAACTATTGGATGGATTTGACTGAAATTGAAATATGATCAGAATGTACCAGTTAAAATTTTAATTGATCCGACAAATTTAAGCTCTCTATTAGGTCAGAGTACACATTTATCTTCTTCCTGTTCTTGTGGTATACGAATATAGTACCTAGTATTTTGGTGCATTTTTCTTAATTTTTTTTCTTTTGCATTTTAATAAATTTCTTGGTCTTTTTTAAGGCTAAGGCAAGTACAGGCTTCAAATGTATTGTAGAAAAAAAGTCTACATGATATTTTATCAGGAACTTTTAGTAAGGCCAGGTAGAAAGAGTATTTTTGCAATTTTGGAACTCTCTGGACTTATCAACTTCAGTACCCTAATGTTGTGGGCTGTCAAGGAAAAAGGAGCTGGTAGAAATTCCTGAAATTTAGATATGATATAAATCAAAGGACAAGTTTGGTATAGACCAAAAATCATTAACTTTGCAGCATTGGATTTTTTTTTTAAATCCTTGGCAACATTAACATGTAACCCTAGGGGAAAAGTGGAAAAGCACAAGACCAATTACATGTCTGGACCTGCATCACCGTCACTCATGTTCAACTGAGAATTTGTTTTTTTACCCCAACCTAACAGAATGTCGCGTATAGGTTTACCAATTCAAACAAGTATTCATTTACCTCATTACTAAAGCATTCTTCAAATGCAAGTTATAATTAAGATTATATTAAATATTTTACGAAAGGATATGGAGTAAATGAACATGAGACCATAACACATATGTTAACTCCAACTGCAAAAATTATAATGAGCTGTATGGCCATTTCAGAAATTTATTCCTCATCAGCAGCACTAGAACCCAAACAAAGGAAATCCATAATTTCAAAAAATGTTAAAATGCTGATCCCAAACGAAATCCGAATAATCAGTTATATCAAATATAGCTAAGGACAAAACTACGATGGTGGGAGTTAATTCTTCGGTTTTAGAATTTACATAAATTTAGATAATAGTTATGGAACAAAGTGTACACATGAGATATTATCTCATGTACAAGTACACCATATCTAAGAAAAATAAAGAGCATACATCTCTACCACGGGGAATTGTTTTACCAACTCCACACTGAAATAGAAGACAAACTCCTGTATTAAATATTTTACGAAAGGATATGGAGTAAATGAACATGAGACCATAACACATATGTTAACTCCAACTGCAAAAATTATAATGAGCTGTATGGCCATTTCGGAAATTTATTCCTCATCAGCAGCACTAGAACCCATAAGTTCAAGGTAATCCATAAGTTCAATCCTATTACTGTTATAGACAAAAAAAGAAGAAAAAAAAACAAAACTAAATGTACAAAGTTGACCAAAGCATAAAATAACAAGACCAATTACATGTCTGGACCTGCGTCACCGTCTCTCATGTTCAACTTAGAAAGTTTGTTTGTTTTTTTTTTCAATCTAACAGAATATCATGTATAGGTTTACCCATTCAAACAAGTATTCATTTACCTTATTACCAAAAATTCTTCAAATGCAAGTTGTATTTGAGATTATATTAAGTTCAACCCTATTACCATCTTCGCTAGCCAAGGGTTATGATCCGCTCCTCTCATCTTCACCCTTGGCAGATCAAGCTGGATTTCTGTAGTCTCAAATCCACGTCTTTGATTGGTTGCAATTAAACTTCACTGCAGCCAATTAATTAACATACATTCAGATTTTGTATATATATCAAAACAATAAAACTTAAAATATGGCCTTTAGTGATTTTTCTATTTTGCAAAATTTCCATGATTTAATTATCTTTCTTTACTTTTGAAGGGTTATTTCCTTGGAGTCAAATATATTGTGAATTGTTGTATTATTAGATGCAATAAATAATCATTTCTTATTACAATAAATCATACTGAAACTCTAACTTCAAAGGGAGATAATTTCAAACTGATGTTTCACAAGTTGTGGCTCAATCTGCCAAGGGTGAAGAGGAAAGAAGCTGATCACAACCCTTGGCTAGCGAAGATGCCCTATTACTGTAATACACAAAAAAAANATAATTGTACAAAGTTGAACAAAACATAAAATGAAAATAGTCCATATCACTTCAGCAACGGTGAAATTCAAATAAACACATACTTTGAATCTTTATGAAAAAACATATGAAAGCAATGCAAAAATTCAAGAACAGCTGCCCATGGTCAATGCGTTCAAAACTCTGCAACATCTCTACACAAAAATTGAGTACCATGATGATATAATATGATAGAATAAAGTACAAGTTCAATAATAGATAAATTTGACATTTTTTAAAATCAAAACTGGCCTAAAGGGGAGGTTCACATCACCAATGTGTTCAAACAACAGTAAAAACTTCCAAAGGTATTTAGTCAGAAATGTTAATCTTTCAGATTACACAAACCAGGCACTGTAATGTTAAAATATGCTGAAAAATAACTAAGTTCAACAATGCATAAATTTGACATTTTTATTTCAAATCTGCCCAAAAAGGAAGGTGCACATCTTCAATGTGTCAAGAACAACTGTGTAAAGTTTCAAAAGCACCAGATAAAAGGAGTCAGAGTTTCAGGTACTGTAATGTTAAAATTTTATGAATTTAATGAAAAATTACTAAGTTTAACAATGGACAAATTCGACAATTTTTATCCAAATCTCACCAAAAGGGGAGGTGCACATCTTCAATGTGTTCAGAACAACTGTGCAAAGTTTCAAAAGCATCAGGTATAAGGTGTCAGAGTTTCAGATACACAAACTCAGTACCGTAATGTTAAAATTTGATGAAAAAATGACTAAGTTCAACAATGGATAAATTCCAAAATTTTTTTCCAAATCTCACCAAAAAGGGGAGGTGCACATCTTTAATATGTTCAGAACAACTGTGCAAAGTTTCAAAAGCATCAGATATAAGGTGTCAGAGTTTCAGATTACACATACTCAGTACCGTAATGTTAAAATTTGATGAAAAAATGACTAAGTTCAACAATGGATTAATTCCACAATTTTTTTCCAAATCTCACCAAAAGGGGAGGTGCACATCTTCAATGTGTCCAGAACAACTGTGCAAAGTTTCAAAAGTATCGGGTTAAAGGTGTCGGAGTTTCAGATTACACAAACTTGGTACCCCCAAAGCGTGACGGACGGACGGACGGACGGACAGACGGACGGACGGAGTCGAGCGGCTCCTAGACCTGCAGTCACCGTTGGTGACGCAGGTAAAAATAGTGCAAAGGTGAAAACCAAGCCTAAGTTTCAAATAAACACATACTTTGAATCTTTATGAGAAAATATGTGAAAGCAATGCAAAAATTCAAGAATAGCTGCCCATGATCAGTGCGTTCAAAACACTGCAATGTCTCTGGACAAAAATTGAGTACCATGATGATATAATATGATACATTACAATACAATGTACAAGTTCAATAATAAATAAATTTGACATTTTTAAAATCAAAACTGGCCAAAAGGGGGGGTTCACATCATCAATAAACTTTCAGAATTATTTTGACAGAGCTGTGAATGTTTCAGATTACACAAACCAGGCACTGTAATGTTAAAATATGCTGAAAAATGACCAAATTCAACAATGAATACATTCAACATTTTTCATTCAAATCTGCCCACAAGGAGAGGTGCACATCTTCATTGTGTTCAGAACAACTGTGCAAAGTTTCAAAAGCATCAGGTATAAGGTGTCTGAGTTTCAGATTACACAAACTTGGTACCCCCAAAACATAATGTTAAAATTTGATGAAAAAATGACTAAGTTCAAAAATGAATTAATTCCATAATTTTTATCCGAATCTCACCAAAAAGGGAGGTGCACATCTTCAATGTGTCCACAACAACTGTGCAAAGATTCAAAAGCATCAGGTATAAGGTGTTAGAGTTTCAGATTACACAAACTCAGTACCATAATGTTAAAATTTGATGAAAAAATGACTAAGTTCAACAATGGATAAATTCGACAATTTTTATCCAAATCTCACCAAAAGGGGAGGTGCAAATCTTCAATGTGTCCAAAACAACTGTGAAAAGTTTCAAAAGTATTGGGTAAAAGGTGGCTGAGTTTCAGATTACACAAACTTGGTACCACAAAGCGTGACGGACGGATGGAGTCGAGCGGCTCCTAGACCTGCGGTCACCGTTGGTGAGGCAGGTAAAAATAATTGTGGTCTCGGACCTTTTGGTGCAAGGCAACCTTCCAGTGAAGTTTCATCCAATTTGAGGCACATTTAAATTTCCTGTCTTTTTTTAGTTTCCATGGCAACGGTGGCCATTTTGAAAATTCAGAGCCCAAAAATCATTTCTATTGGTGCTAGGCTACCTTCCTGTAAAGTTTCATCCAATTTTAGACACTTTGAATTTTCCAGCTTTTTTTCAGTTTCCATGGCAACCTCTGCCATTTTGAAAATTCTGAGATCCAAAATCATTTCTGTGGGTGCTAGACAACTTTCCTGTAAAATTTCATCCAATTTTAGGCACTTTGAATTTTCACTCCTTTTTCAGTTTCCATGGCAACCGCAGCCATTCTGAAAATTCCAAAAGATATGTATGTGTACATCTACTTATTGTAAGTTAGATTTCTTTAAAGTAGTTGGACTTTGCTTGTAACGTGTCTGAAAAACATTAAAAGTGGTGTTTTTTATTCGTACGGACATACAAACTGATGAACAGACAAACGGACGGACAAACAACGGTAAAACAATATGCCCCCCCCCCCCAATTTTCATTGCAGAGGCATAAAAAAAATCAGCATGGTAAGGGTTAGATCCTAGAGTCAACTAATGACTACTGTGATCAAGTTTGTTTCCAACTGGCCTAGTAGTTACAGAGAGGATGATCTTTTAATATGTTTTCCCACTGAATCCTATGTTTAACCAAATTGGCTGCCGGCACCCATCTTGTAAACATGGTCAACATGGTTAATTTATAGTTGTCAGACCTAATACTGTATTAGGTCAGACAACTTGACCATGTTGACCATGTTCAATAACAAGTAGTCCTCAATATACTGAACAATTCTTTGCAATTTAAACTTAACCTAAATCTCAAAACGTTTTTGAAATATAAGAAGAAATACATAAAACCACTAAAATTTTGACCAGTACAGGGCAATAACTCCTTATGGGTTTAGGATTTTCTTCAAAATTGCCATGTGGGTAGGTCTTAATATACTGAGCATTTTTGCATTTAAACTTAACCTCTATCTTAAACTGTTTTTTGATATACATGTGTAAGATGTATAAAATCACGAAAAATTGACAAATAAAGGGCCACAACTGCTATGTGGCCATAATGTTGGTATTTAGATTTTCCTCAAAATTGCCAAGTGGGTACAAAACTACATCTTCATATACTGAACATTTTTGCAATTTAAAGTTAACATCTATCTCAAGCTGATTTTGAAATATAAGACAAAATATATAAAATCAGAAAAAATTGACCAATAATGTGCAGTAACTCCCTTAAAGGTATTTAGAATCTCTTCAAAATTGCCATGTATGTAAGATCTTAAAATTCTGAACATTTTTGCAATTAAAACTTAACAACTCTTCAAACTGTTTTTGAAATATAAGACAAAATATATATCTTATGGGTATTTAGATATTCCTCAAAAAATGATATTGGTGTAGATCTTAACATGCTTAATATTTTTGCAATGAAACCTTTAAATCCATCTCAAACTATTTTTGAGATATAAGACAAAATAAATAAAATCAAGATAAAATTTGACCAATTAAGGGCAATTACTCCTATATGGGTATTTACATTTTCATCACATTTGCCATGTGGGTACATCTTGATATGCTGAATATTTTTGCAAGTTAAACTTAACCTCTATCTGCTATAGTTTTTTTAATAAAAATTTGAAAAGATCAAAATTTTGAAAATAATTCAGAAAGAAGATATTAACTCTTTAATAGGTCACATTTTCTTCATAATTTCAGGCAAGGTGGATCTTATGCTTTTCACCGTCCCAATTTTTGATAACTGTAAGGCCACATAAAATTAATTAATAGATTCTCATCCCCACCCGCCCCATTTTTTCTAAGCTCATTTTTTTCATTTTCAATTACACAGAAATTTTCTCTAAATTGCTATCAATTATAGTGAAAGTCATTAAACAATAAAAATATAAAACAATCCCACCAACCCCAGATTTTTTGTTACAGGTGGATGAGAATCTACAAATTAACTTGATAGGGCCTAACAGTTTTTGAGCTATTTGCAAAAAAAAAGCAGTTTACTGCTAATGTACTATTTCTAATAACTGCTTCCATGTCGTTTGGTCCTCGTACTAACAGAACATATTTTTTTAACTAGAAAACACGAGGGGACTTTATCAACATAAGTGTACGATATAAATCGGATAATGGTTTTTATGAAATAAAAACGATATGCTAGGCTATGGAATAGCCTTGGATAGAAAATTGCGTGTTTGATTGACACGGATGTGGTTGCTCATGATGTATTTGTATACTCAAATCAATCTCTCGGTACTTCTTTGTAATTTCTTTTTTTGATCACAATTGTGTAAAATGGTAAAACTGGAGAAATTAAATGTTGTTCTAGCGTATTTAATTCTTCAAAAGGAGCTTTATCCATTTCTAAATTATTTATCATTGCTTGAGGAGATATAGCCTCCTTACACACATAAGAGTTACACGTATTACACACAATATGCTTGTCTCCTTTTAACATTTCTTTCAACCTCTCATCTTTTGCATTAAATTCTTTCTCGTGTACTTGGCTTCGAAACATAAACCTTTTACAGCACACACAAATAAAAACCGGTAGCTCTTTATTCTTCCGCAAAAAACGCAATTCTATCTCTTTCCATTGCCCAAGTATCTCCACAAACTACAATCACGCTTTGTTTAACACAATTGAAAAGTCTATATTATTGATTATTGCACAATACCTCATCTTTAAATTTATACATTACTGTTCTTATTCTTTTTATCATATCTATATTTATAAATCTGGCTAAGCGATATTGCAATACCAATCCCATCATCCTCTACTAACCTGTTCCCAGTACCACCTATAGTAAATGTTTACTTCCACAAGGAAACAGAAAAAATAAACCCCGCCCCGTTTTATCAGGACGAAACTAGACACCATTTTGATTTTCGAGAATCTGAAATTCCTATTGGTCAATAGTCTTCTGTGCATGCGTTCTCCTCACTGTTCCCCAAGAACTATCTATATAGCTAGGCTATTCCATAGCCTAGCTAGCTAGATACCCTGGTGATGATTCAGGTCAAGTTTGGTTTAAAAGGCCCAGTAGTTTCAGAGGAGAGGATTTTTAAAATAATAAGTCTACAACAGATGGACAAAGGAAACGAAGTGCTGGCAAAAGCTCACCCTGGCCTTAGCCTTGTAAGCGAAAAAGATACAGCTGCACTAGATCCACTGGTAGTTGGATATACAGCGAAATAACTGTTCAGTGGAGTAAACAGCAGTATCTTGACCTGAGCGGAGGCATTCCTGTTGTAGAGCACGATACCCGACTCCCTATCGTCACCAGGACAAACAATCTTTGATGCCTGTATATGACCAAGACGGGTAAATATATTTAAGCTACCCTATTTCACAACAATCACAAAATTATTCTAGCAGTGCAGTATAGGAAGGTTCACCGTGACATCACAGACTTGAAAAGGTAAATTTGGTTGGCAAGAAATAGTGATTATTAATAAGGGTCATAAAAATGTCATTTTCAATTCACTCGTATCAAATTGTTAATTGAGTTATCTTGATTAATTCTTTTTGATAAAAATTCTTGAATGTTTATATTTACAGGGTATTAATTTTTTAAATAAATTTATTTTCAATATCTATATAATTAGAGTTTTTGTAAAGTATATAAAATTCTGCTACTTTGACACTTTTTAAAACCACATAAAATTTTTTCTAAACAATTTTTAAAAAAAGTAAATCGGCAGAAAAAATATGAAAGTCTTAAAGTTTCCCACGCATTTTACAGATCCAAAATCGGATGGATAATGAAAAAATGACAAAAGATCAAAAATTCTTTTACATTGTTACAAAGTGGTCTAACTACGACATTCCCAACCAAAAATGCTAATTTGCATACGTAAATTAGATTTTTTGACATCACTAATGAGGTTATTATTGCTTAATGCTTTGCTCTAAATGTGTGCTTTTATGTGCTTATCTTATTTAAGTTTTAACTCTGGTATATGTACATTGTCTTACATCTTGTGAACTGTCTTTTATGGTACACTAATTGCCTGTCTTATGTAATGTTAATTTTGTTTTATATGTGCATGCTTTGTTGTTTTAATGTTAGTTATATGTTTTATGTATTCGGTAAAAAGCTCATTAGAGCTTATGTTGTAAATTTATATAATATGCCGAATCAAAATAAAGTTTTATCTATCTATCTATCTTTGCGAACCTTCCTATAGATGTCACTCTTTTAATTTATGAAATTCTGTGAACCACTTTTAAAGGCTTTGGGTGCATGTGCATAAAAATTTCTCAAATTCAAGTATATATGTCATGCACAGCAGCTGATATATGGCCAATAAGTTGGTCATACCATACATTCATTGTTTTTCTTGATCATGTTAAAATTACTACTGGGGTTTTGAGAGCAGACGATTTTTTGTAATTATTTCAAATGCAGTGAAATAAAAAACTTAACAAAAAATGGCTTCCCAACTGAAAATACAACAACAGATATGTACTTTGGCCTTATGAACATATAATTGATGAGGGGGGGCCGGCCCTTTTTCGGGATGTCGGGATTGGATGTTTTTAAGCCCGGGATTTCGGGATTTTTATGATTTAAGCCCGGGATTTCGGGAAATTTATTCACCGGGAATCGGGATTTCATCAGTCTTTAAGTTTCTTTGTTGTTCGGGATTTCGGGATTTAGAAAAAATAAAGTCGGGATTCCGGGATCAGACCCCCTCCGGCCCCCCCTCATTGATGAAGAACCACAATCAAATCAACTTACACTGTAACATTCCAGGGGATCACCTGCAGTGTGACCCGCCATGTTTTGAACTCTAAAATTACAGCAAGGAGGACCTTCGTTTGTTTACTTATTATCTCGAAAACTTGTCAAAATTTTCAAGTAGTCGTATGACAAATCTGAATTGTATGGAACCCTGCCTACACCCAAAATTGTTAAAATGTCATTTAGAGTTCCGAAGATAGCAGTGAGGAGTTCCGAATAGAATTACGGCGCCTGTTTTGAAGGTGCATGTGAAAATGGAAACGATTGATGCGTGGTTCAAACGGGAGGTATGAATTCAGCCACTATGTTCTCGGAACAAAATGAGTATCTATTCAACTGAATTCACCATAAATTGCCTATATTAAGTATCAACATAGACATTACGCTGCACCAAAATAAAAAAAAGGGGGGGGGGCGGTTGACATACGGTGATACTAAACAGAGTCGACTAAAGTCGATTAGAGTCAACTAGAGTCTACTAATGAAAAAATGATTTAATTAATGAAATAAAGGTTATATATAAATTATATGTTATTTTCTTTGTTTTATAAATTTAAAAACAAATAGTTGTTCTTCTAGATAATCGCTTGTTTACAAGAATCGGGTTTTGAGTAGAAAGAGTCGACGATTCAAAATGGCGACCAACAGTCTACAAGTGATCTGATATATAAATCACCGTAATTAAAGCAGAATATTGTAAATTATTTGAAAATTTTGTTTAAAAAAGAGGGAATTGATATTTTTACTTTTATTTGACCAACTATAATGCTACAAATAGACGACAGCTGTCTTCGTGGTTATCAAGTCAGTCAATCACACTAAACACAAAATCGTTACGGAATGGCGTATAAAGTTATCCGGATGTTCTAGAAATCAAACTTTATTCTTAGTTATATTTTGCAATATCCTCGTGGGCAATATCTTCCACGAAAAAAAGTAAGTATAAGATAAGATAAGATAAGATAAGATACTTTATTCCAATTAAGGTCCCATAGAGGGCAAAATCATTACAGTGATTATATAATAGTACATATTAAACTTGAACATATACATAAACTAGACACTTAAAATATATAAATATACTGTGATTCATGCTGATTTAATCATCAATGCATTATTTAAAGCAAGATGAGCAACTATATCATCATGATTCTCACAATTGCAACGAAAGGCCAACACCAGATAAAAATAGCATTGCATCAAATAGAAGGACGCAACATAAAGTAATTTTATTTGTCTTGCATATAGTCTTTCCTAATTTAATTCACATGTAGGCAGAGACATTTTAAATGTCTCTGATGTAAGCAACTCGGTGGCAGTTGATGAGTCCTCTTAGTTGCCCCTTCATGCATGGTGTATCTTAATTCATATGCACAATACTTGCTGGTCTGAATGTTACGGAAGAAGCTGAAAAAAAATGTCTTTTCTTCTGTGAAAACGGTATTTGCTTGTGCGTTGTCAGATATCAGTATCGTTACCTGAAGGTAACTGTCTTCTTTTGAGAAAGTATCGTTTTGTTCCGAGTGACAGTCATTCTTGTGATTTTTTAAAATTTTTCTTTGCTGATCTCCAATATCTGTACTGAAACGGCATAGCGGGCACTTTTGCAAAATTTTAATGATTGTTATATTAAATTTGAATTACTAAGAACAAAGTTGCCTGAAAAAACATGCGATAAAAAATGAATTGATTAAATTTGGATTATATAATACATGTCTTTTGTTTAATAAAAGAAAAAAAAAAAAAATAGCAGAATTCATGATAATAAGTTGCAATGGTTCAAATCAAATTAGTTTATTCTCTTTACTTGTTTCAAATTGCATCTGCATGCCCTAATGATTGTCATTTAACCCCATAAGCCCCACGGTGTATTTTAATGTTTTAACCAAACACTCCTTCAAGAATTTAGTATAGGTTTCATGTCTCAATTTTGAGGACAACTTTAATAAAAGTTGAAATGAGAAATTGGTATGGAAAGGGTAAAACAATAAATATTTTCAAGAAAAAATATCATGAAAGGAGTATCACCGTTAAGCCGTGAATTTTGTTCATATGTTGGGCCATTTTCAAAATATCCTCAAATGTTGTCAAAATTGAGTAAGATGGCTTCTGGTGTATGCACTTCATAGGAATAAAATTGATATATGCTAACCTTGTATGCTTTCTGGCATATTAGCTGTTGAACATGGCTGTAAATAGCCTTTTTGTCCATTTTAGCCATTTTACTGTGTTAGAGAAGATGTTACTACTCGAAGGACACTGAGAACCAAGACCATTTTTTTTTGTTGTGAGTGTGAATTATTTTTGCTCTTTAAAATGGCAGTTAATTTAATTAGGTTATGAATGTCCTATACAATGAATTTTAACAAAAACCTACAAAAATTGTCAAATCTGTAAAAATTGCATAAAAATGGCAAGTTCAGTCGTCGAATATTTATCTTAAAGTATGAAAATGTATTTGAATTGATTTTGTTGTCATAGTGTATATAACTGTTATTACAAAACTGAATTACAAAAGTACTTTATTTCTTGGGAAAATACAGTACGTGGGTATATTCTTTTATTTAACAATGAAAACTTGTGATGTCACAATTAAAGGTAAAGCTGCCTTCTTTCTATATTTGATGATTGATTCTAACCATACTTTTATGATCTTTTATGATTGGCCAACATAAAAGAGTAGGTCTTGTAGTACGATTTTCAAGACTTGCTGTATACGAAATTATGCAACCACGGAAGAATCAATGTTAACTTGTTCTTGTTCAGATATAGCTGAAATATTGCTCCATGAATGTTTATTAAAAAGACTGCATTGAAACAGGATAGAAACTGAAGTGGAGGTTTGGGTGCCTATAAACCGACTTTACCCTACCACTGGCCAAGCAAGTTTTGCTAGTGCCTGTGTGCATTGTGACTTTTTTTTGGTTTGCTTGTTGTAAAGTTCTATTGCTGTGGCTGAAATTTTCAGTCATTCATTTCCGTTTTAATTCTTACCCATTATCGATTATTTATAAAATAATAACATTTAAATATGTTCAAAACATATTAAAAATCATATTTGCTTTATTTCCAATATCTATTTATCCAATTATATCATTTTTTCGTCAGTAGACACTAGTAGACTTTAATCGACTTTAGTCGACTCTGTTTAGTATCACCCGTTGACATGTATACTAGCAACTTAAATTTAGCTAATTTTCTTTATTTCCATTGTTTTGACTCATTAATCATCGAAAACTGTTGGACCTTTCTTTAATTTTACGACCTTTTTACACAAGAAAACAACCCCATGGTGAATTTATTACCCATTTTTAATTAGGATTTCATTGTTGTGTGAATTTGTATATATGGGATAAATCAGCTTTTCAGCAAAATTTTCAGAATAATTTTATGTTGAGTAAATCAAAATACAGCCGAAAATCATAGACGAGACACCGCTTTTTATTTGATCAAACTGGTTTGTTAAATAGTTTCAAATCCCTGTTATATTAGTCCCACTCTTGCTTAATGCTTCAAAGATAGTGTCCCAAATTGACAAAACCTCACTCTTCGCGATATACATTGTATTTCCAATTTTTATCCTACTCATTTAAATATACATCCTTGCACAGCTATATTGCCTGGTGATAGGATGAAGGTGTCTCATTGGTAATTACTAATTGCCATTACCCCATCCCTGTATAGGATGCAACATTTAAAATAATTTTGAAGATAATTATGTACTTATGTCCTTTAACCCTTTCACGGTGGGTGTATCCTTGAGGATACACAATGCGCAGAGTTTCGACACTGTTAATGTCTTGAACCTGTATCAGTGTCTCTGTTAAAATTTAAACATAGTTCCGCCTGTTTACACTCAGGAGCTGGAATCCTCCTTAAGCTCAACTGTTCACATGTGCATGTTGTTTAAACCAATAAAATAGAACTTAATTTAAGATAATTTTAGAAGAAACCACATATTAAAATGAATATAATTGTCTCTTATTTGTCGAAAGTTAGAAAGGCCATGGGCAAAAGCATGCATCAAATAAATAATGGACCAATTTATTGATATCAAGACAATTCTAAACTAGAGTAATGACTGTCGGAAACGACAGTGATCCCCTTACCCCCTGTTTGACACAGAAAACAGCTATAGACCCTTGGTATAATTTTTCTTAACATTTTTTAAATTAAACTATTGACAGTCACTATTTTTACCATAAGGAATTAAAGAATATATGGTTGTTAGGCAGAATTCCAAAAAATAAGTAGTCTTTGAGACTTTCAGGAATTTTACCAAACTTGGAATCATATATTTTGGAAATCAAATTGGTGAAATGTTTCTTCTAATTCTAACAAATTTTTTAACTATGGTTTCAATGTAGAATTCCAAAAATTAGTGGTCTTTGACACTTTCAGGTAATTTACCAAAATTGGAATCAAATATTTTTGAAATTCAATTGGTGAAAATGATTGCCCTAATGGAAACAAATCCTAACAGTATTGTTGCTAGGTAGAATTCCAAAAAATAAGTGGTCTTTGACACTTTAAGGAAATTTACCAAAATTGGAATCAAATATTTTTGAAATCCAATTGGTGAAAATGATTAACCTTATCAAAACAAATGCTATAAGTATGGTTGCTAGGTAGAATTCCAAAAAATAAGTGGTCTTTGACACTTTAAGGATATTTACCAAAATTGGAATCACATTTTGGAATTCTAAGATTTCAGAATTTTTATTTTTTCCAAATACTTGCCAAAATATAAGATTATATGCCAAAATGTCCAAAAATATCAGTCTTTGACATTTTCAGGAAATTTACCAAAGTTGGAACCGGAATCAAAAATTCTGAAAGCTTATTGCGCATCTACAGACTGTATGCAACAATTCTGCAACAAAATTAAATCCATAAATCCAAAAATTTGGGATGAGTTTGTGTCGCATGCCATATCAATCAACATTTTGTGGTCTTTGTCCAATGGACATCTTTGGCCTCTTGTTTGCATCAAGATAAATATCAAAAATCCGAAAGCTTATTGCGCATGTACAGACCATATGCAACAATTCTACAACAAAATTAAAACCCTAAATCCAAAAATGTAGGAGGAGTTCGCGTCGCATGCCACATGTGTCAAAATGGACATCTTGGGCCTCTTGTTTGCACCAAGACCAATATCAAAAATCCGAAAACTTATTGCGCATCTGCAGCATATATGCAACAGTTCTATAACAAAATTAAAACCCTAAATCCAAAAATGTAGGATGAGTTCGCGTCGCAAGGATTTGTGACAGACGGACAGACAGACGGTCAGATGAGGCCAATGACAATATCCCCGTACTTTCAATCGAAAGTGCGGGGATAATAAATTCCTTCATTCAGAAACAAGGAACACATTATTTTATACAAATATTTGTAAAACTAGAGTAAGGACTGTCGGAAACGACAGTGATCCCCGCACCCCCTGTTTGACACAGAAAACAGCTATAGACCCTGGGAATAATTTTTCTTAACATTTTTGAAATTAAACTATTGACAGTCACTATTTTTGCCATAAGGAATTAAGGAATATATGGTTGTTAGGCAGAATTCCAAAAAAATAAGTAGTCTTTGAAACTTTCAGGAATTTTACCACACTTGGAATCATATATTTTGGAAATCAAGTTTGTGAAATATTTCTTCTAATTCTAACAAATTTTTTAACTATGGTTTCAATGTAGAATTCCAAAAAAATATGTGGTCTTTGACACTTTCAGGAAATTTACCAAAATTGGAATCAAATATCTTTGAAATTCAATTGGTGAAAATGATTGCCCTAATGGAAACAAACCCTAACAGCATGGTTGCTAGGTAGAATTCCAAAAATATGTGGTCTTTGACACTTTCATGAAATTTACCAAAATTGGAATCAAATATTTTTGAAATTCAATCGGTGAAAATGATTGCCCTAATGGAAACAAACCCTAACAGCATGGTTGCTAGGTAGAATTCCAAAAAATACATGGTCTTTGACACTTTCATGAAATTTACCAAAATTGGAATCAAATATTTTTGAAATTCTATTGGTGAAAATGATTGCCCTAATGAAAACAAATGCTAACAGTTTGGTTGCTAGGTAGAATTCCAAAAATATGTGGTTTTTGACACTTTCAGGAAATTTACCAAAATTGGAATCAAATATTTTTGAAATTCAATTGGTGAAAATGATTGCCCTGATGGAAACAAATCCTAATGATATTGTTGCTAGGTAACATTCCAAAAAATAAGTGGTCTTTGACACTTTCAGGAAATTTACCAAAATTGGAATCAAATATTTCTGAAATTCAATTGGTGAAAATGATTAACCTTATCAAAACAAATGCTTAAAGTATGGTTGCTAGGTAGAATTCCAAAAAATAAGTGGTCTTTGAGACTTTCAGGATATTTACCAAAATTGGAATCACATTTTGGAATTCTAAGATTTCAGAATTTTTATTTTTTCCAAATACTTGCCAAAATATAAGATTATATGCCAAAATGTCCAAAAATATCAGTCTTTGACATTTTCAGGAAATTTACCAAAGTTGGAACCGGAATCAAAATTCTGAAAGCTTATTGCACATCTACAGACTATATGCAACAATTCTGCAACAAAATTAAATCCATAAATCCAAAAATGTAGGATGAGTTTGCGTCGCATGCCATATGTGTCATTGTGTGTCACAATCCACATTTTGTGGTCTTTGTGAAATCGACATCTTGGGGCCTCTTGTTTGCATCAAGATAGATATCAATATCCGAAAGCTTATTGCGCATCTACAGACCATATGCAACAATTCTACAACAAAATTAAAACCCTAAATCCAAAAATGTAGGAGGAGTTCGCGTCGCATGCCACATGTGTCAAAATGGACATCTTGGGCCTCTTGTTTGCACCAAGACCAATATCAAAAATCTGAAAGCTTATTGCGATCTGCAGCATATATGTAACAGTTCTATAACAAAATTAAAACCCTAAATCCAAAAATGTAGGAGGAGTTCGTGTTGCAAGGATGTGTGACGGACGGACGGACGGACGAGGCCAACGAAAATATCCCCGAACTTTCATTCGAAAGTGCGGGGATAAAAATAGTAATTATCTTTTAGGTTCACAGTTGGAGAGCTGGAGCCAGTATTGGTTGCACTATTAATTCATTATAGGTTTTATTTTTAGGTTCACATTTGGAGAGCTGGGGCCAGTATTGGTTGCACTTATTATTATCCCCGCACTTTCGAATGAAAAGTCGGGGATATTGTCGTTGGCCTCATCTGATCGTCTGTCCGTCCGTCTGTCTGTCTGTCCGTCTGTCCGTCTGTTCGTCCGTCTGTCCATCCGTCCATCACACATCCTTGCGACGCGAACTCCTCCCTTATTTTTGGATTTAGGGTTTTATTAGCTCACCTGGCCAAAGGCCATGTGAGCTTTTGCCATCACTCGGCATCCGTCGTCCGTCCATCCGTCCGTTAACATTTGTTCAAAAATCTTCTCCTCTGAAACTACTGGGCCAATGCTAACCAAACTTGACCTGAATCATCACCAGGGTATGCACTTTCAAATTTGTGATTTTTATCTCCATAGACCACACAACATGGTCGCTGTTACTAAAAATAGAACATAGGGGTAAATTGCTGTTTTTTGCAAATAACTCAAAAACCATTACAGATATCAAAATTCTGACGAGTAAAAATGATCAGCATGATGAGATCTACCCACTGTGCAATTTTGAAGAAAATCTGAAAACCCATCTCGGAGTTATGGCCCTTTTTCCGTTAAATTTTCAAAATTTTTGCATTTTTAATTTTTTATTTCAAAAAGTGTAACAGATAGTGTGAATTGCAAAAATGTTCAGCATACCAAGGTCTACCCACCCTGAAATTTTGAAGAAAATCCATAAACCCTTGTAGGAGTTATTGCCCTTTTTTCACCATATTTTTTAATTTTCGTATTTTTCATCTTTTATTTCCAAAACTATAGAAGATGAAGGTTAAGTGTAAATTGATGAAATGTTTGCCATGCTGTGGCGACTTCAAAACTGATGTTGAAAATTGTTCCTTGACCGCCATTTTCAAAATGGCCGCCAAAAAAGGTGGGAAAATTCAACATTGTCCGATTTCAATGAAATTTGGTTTCCAAATAGATATTTATGTTGCGACTTCAAAACCCGTGTTGAAAATTGTTTGTTGACTGCCATTTTCAAAATGGCCGCCAATAAAGGCAGGAAAATTCAACATTGTCTGATTTCAATGAAATTTGGTTTCCAAATAGATATTAATGTTGCGACTTCAAAACCAGTGTTGCAAATTGTTTGTTGACCGCCATTTCCAAAATGTCCACCAAAAAGGCGGGAAAATTCAACATTGTCCGATTTCAATGAAATTGGTCTTGATGTCGTAACTTCAAAACTGATGTTAAAAATTGTTCGTTGACCGCCATTTTTAAAATGGCTGCCAAAAAAGGCGGGAAAATTCAACATTGTCTGATTTCAATGAAATTTGATTTCCAAGTAGATATTGATGCTGCAACTTCAAAACCGATGTTGAAAATTGTTTGTTGACTGCCATTTACAAAATG
>MJUU01069927.1:23404-52275 GCA_002080025.1 Modiolus philippinarum | reverse complement strand
CTGGAGCCAGTATTGGTTGGACTATTATATCATTGTCAGTTTTTTTTAAGGTTCACGGTTGGAGAGCTGGAGCCAGTATTGGTTAGACTATTATATCATTGTCAGTTTTTTTTAAGGTTCACAGTTGGAGAGCTGGAGCCAGTATTGGTTGCACTATTATTTCATTGTCTGTTTTATTTTTATGTTCACAGTTGGAGAACTGGAGCCAGTATTGGTTGGACTATTATATCATTGTCAGTTTTTTTTAAGGTTCACGGTTGGAGAGCTGGAGCCAGTATTGGTTGGACTATTATTTCATTGTCTGTTTTATTTTTAGGTTCACAGTTGGAGAGTTGGAGACAGTATTGGTTGCACTATTATTATACCCCCCGCTTTAGCAGGCGGTATATAGTGATCATGGTGTCTGTCCGTCCGTTGGTCCGTCCGTCCGTCCGTCCGTCCGTCCGTCCTTCCGTCCGTTCGTTTGGCCGTCCGCCATAGGGTACATACTTTGTGGCGACAACTCCTCCTAGACCACTTGGTGGAATTCAATGAAACTTTCACAGAATGTTCATTACATATTGCCATTGTGCACCAGCTATTTAAAAATTTGATTTTACTTGAATTTTTTTTTTTTTGTGAATTTTTTACATCTGGAATCAAATGGGGGAGCGGGGGGTATGTTTTTGTGAGCTTTGCTCACAGTTATTCTAGTTTCATTGTCGGTTTTATTTTTAGGTTCACAGTTGGAGAGCTGGAGCCAGTATTGGTTGCACTATTATTTCATTGTCGGTTTTATTTTTAGGTTCACAGTTGGAGAGCTGGAGCCAGTATTGGTTGGACCATTATTTCATTGCCTGTGTTTTTTATTGTTTACATTCTTATAGCACATCTTTATGTATTTTACCCTTTCTCATGGATTACAGGTAATTATGTTTTATTGGCATGTTATGTTAAAAAGTGCACTTCTTTATAAGGCCACATCAAATTAATTAATAAATTCTCATCCTCACCCATTCCATTTTTTCTAAGCTGATTTTTTTAAAATTTTCAATATTCAGAATTTTACTTTAAATTCCTATCAATTTTAGTGAAAATCAGTAAAAAAAATAAATAAAACCCTCCCACCCACCTCAGATTTTTTATTACAGGTGGATGAGAATCTACAAAGTAACTTGATAGGGCCTAAATTTACTTCCTTCTGAATTGAGAACAATAACACACAAAAGTACACTTTTTAGCAAATGCATAAAAAATGTTAGATTTAAGCTTTCTTCACTTGACACATGCTTGAGAGCTACAAAGATTCATACTTCATGTCAGAACATGATGAATGTGTTTTTTTTATCAGAAGCAGAATATATTACATTAAAATAGTCAAATATATAAGATTCTGTCACTTCTGTTTACATAGACTATAATACATTTTTATACATTTTATAGTCCTTCAAGAGCAACCAAAGACCAATTTTATTGGCCATTTGGCTACAAATTCTACAGATTGACAACTAAATTGCTGTTGTGAAACTGTAGAATTGGTTAAAAAATTTGATCAATTGATACTTACCTCAGTAACTGTTGAACTTTGTTTCAGGTCAATCATTTTTTATTACTATTACAGAGGTAAATTCATGTTTCTGATTATTTCAAACAAATGTTTAAACTGAAAATTTTTGTTTTCAAATGTATAATCAGATAACAGTCACTTCATGTACTTTTGGAGATACTGTTAATCATTTTTAGTATTATTTTGGTATCAACATGATCAAATACCAAATCAGGAATTTGGCCATGGGAGGTAATAAATTAAACAAGAGAGGTAATATTCCCCAAAAATTATCTCCCATCAATAAAACAGTGTTTTTCACATTTTCCCCCTCAAAATCAAACAGACAAAAGATTTATTCCAGAGGTGAGTATCTACTTCTCAATTTGGTAAACCAATTCTACAGTTTTTTAGCAACAATTTAGTTGTCAATCTGTAGAATTGGTAGCCAAATAGCCAATAAAATTGGTCTAAGCTTATGCTTGAAGGACAGTAATTTCATTGATTATTTTAAGTTGTGAATTGGGAGAGAACAAGAATAGGAAAGTTCAAATTACAGCTATAGTCAGATAACTTGTCCAGACTATTTCATCTGCATGCTTAATGCAAACGAACCATCTTTTCCAATATATACAAGGTGAAGGAGAGACTACAAAAAGAAACCAAAAACAAGAAAATAGAACAGCATCATGCATTTTTATGCCCCCAGATCGAGGATCAGAGGGCATATTGTTTTTGTCCTGTCTGTCTGTTTGTCTGAAACTTCTTGGCTATAACTTTTGAACTATATAAGGTAGACTTTTGATACTTGACAAGTGTATAGGTCTAGTCAAGAGGAAGATAAATATGCAAAAAAAAATAAGGTCAGGTCAAAGGTCAAGGTCACAGGTTAAAAAGGTATGAATTTGCCTGTTTTCACATATTTGTCTGTAGAATCCTTATTATTTATCGTATTGAGACAGGGTTGTAAGTTTTTTTATAGCATGTTTAAACAGATACTTTTAACAATTAAAACCATTTCAATAGACAAGAGGCCCATGAGGTAGCATTTACCGTTTTTGAGAAACAAGAGGCCCAAAGGGGGACAAATGGAAAAAAATGAATTTTTCAATTATTTGTTGGATCTTGATGCAGTATTTTTCTGTAAGTTTTTTATAGCATGTTCAAACAGATACTTTTAACAATTAAAACCATTTCAATAGACAAGAGGCCCATGAGGTAGCATTTACCGCTTTTGAGAAACAAGAGGCCCAATGGGGGACAAATGGAAAAAATGAATTTTTCAATTATTTGTTGGATCTTGATGCAGTATTTTTCTGTAAGTTTCTTATAGCATGTTTAAACAGATACTTTTAACAATTAAAACCATTGCAATGAACAAGAGGCCCAAAGGGACCTCATCTGTTTCAGAATTAAAGGGGTTAAATTAGTGTTTTTATGGTAATACTATGTAAGATAGACTTTTAATACTTGGCAAGTGTATAGGTCTTGTCAAGAGGAACATAAGTATGCAAAAAAATTAGGTCAAAAGTCAAGGTCATAGGGGTCAAAAAGGGGTAAAATTGGGTATTTTCATATATTTTACTGTAGAATCTGGGGGCATATGTTATTGTGGTGTTTCACAAACACATCTTGTTTTTTTTGGGTGCTTGACAAAGAAATGCATGTTTCTTTCTTCTAAAAGCAATTTCTTAGAGTAACTGTACATGTGATGGAGGCCAAGAAACTTTGGCCAAAAGATTGGCAACCCTGATTTTTTATCTTATATGTAGCCATTCTGTGAGAACTGAGAATTTTTAGTTTGGTAAGTCCTAAATTGGATGAATTTTATACAAAAGTGTTTATTTATAGACAGATCAATTTCTTTTTACAGGTGCTTTAAGTACAGTTTTCTCCTTTTACTTTATTGCTCTATCTGTGATGTTAACAGTTGTAACGTTAGTGGTTGGTGTTTTCTCTTGGTCTTCATTTTCAGGTAAGACTTTTACATTGAGTTATATAGATCTTTTGAAGAAAATTATTTAATTTCTTACATGCTTTGTAAAACATGGGACAGTACTATACTACATGCTATATGAAAATCAAAATATTTGTTTTTCTTTGTCATATCACTTATCTGTAGTAAAAATCGTATATAGGGCCTACAAATATTGTTTGTTTCCCCAAACCCGACCGGCCCAGAATAATCACTGCTACCAAAAATATTTTATTGCCACTTTTGGAGAGGAAGTTATTTCTGCATTAAAAATTCATCTTGTTGAAATGTGATTATTATATAAATTGCTTTTTGTGAAAAAAGTAATAATTTCCCTACTTACCTACCCACACCTGGCTGGGTAGAGTCGGGTTTAGGGAAACAAATAATAATTAATTTTTGCCTAGTTTAAGGTTGCTCTTCTGGTTATCTGCCACTGCGAACTATGTTTCCTTTACCATTCCTTGATTGGTCTCTTAGTGATCTCCCATTGAGAAATATATTCCCCTTACAATGCCTTGCTAAACACAGATATAAACATATTACAGTTTTGTTTTATAAACAATGAAGGGAGTAAATGCACATAAGACCAAGTCTCTAAGTAGGTTGTAGAACCAAGCAATGGAACAATGCTTTTTATTGTTGTTCTTCATCTTTAAGTCGCACTGAGACCTTTAACAATGGGTTTTGTTCATACCTCATAGTAAGATCAAAATGGCCCCTAGGACCTGTTTAAGCAGAGTTTATTGCTAGATGTTCCACAACTGTGAATCCATGTCTTATGTCCATAGATGTGGGATTGTCAACAAACATAAATTAAACTGTACTTTTACAATCACTGTAATCTGCTGCCTGACAAGAGCATGATTGTCCTAAGCAAGTAGACAATTACAACATATAGACAAACACAGGCCGATCATCAAATCAATTGTGAGAAAACTTGGCATTATAAAATAGTGAGATGTGAGATAAATTCCTTTCGACATTGTTTACCAAGAATTTATGATAAAAACATGATGTTTTCATGTTAAAAGTCTTTAAACATAGGAGTCATATATTGTATCTATCGCAATACAAATAAACATTCATGTACAGATTTAAAATATCATTCTTTTAACATCATATTAGGTCTTTGTATCTTTCAGTCATTCCAGATGTCCCTGAAACCAGACTTCATAGTTTAGTTCAACTGTTAACACCACCAAAACCTTTGCAAGGTGTTCTGTTTATAGTTAGTGGTGCCATCAACACATGGATATGTTGTAGTGTGGTAGGAGGGAGATATAGTCAGCTTTCAGTTCAAATTCCTGAAAGGTATATTTTTTTGATAAATGAATAGACTTCAGCTATTCTATTAGCCATCTGATTTGATATAAAAATTTCTGTTTATTATAAACCGCCACATGTTGTGTCCCCCAAGGTTTCTAGATGCAAACATTCAAAGAAAATATAGTTGATAACAAACTCAGGCCAAGTTAGATGTTGGGTTCAGCCTATCCAAATCGTTCTGGAGTTATGCCCTTTGAAACTTTGAAATTCTTATTGATAATTTGTGAACAAAATTACATAATGTATTCAATCTTGTTATGTAAGTTGTTTACCATAAAACTCTGGACAAGATAAATTTGGGGACAGATCAGAGGTCCAAGTGGCTCAGTAGTTATTCTCCTTAAAACTTTAAAAAATTTTGTGAATTTTGAGGTATCAGATTAAATTGAGAACTTGTGAACGAAATAACACAATGTCCTCAGATTTGCCCCAAAACCAGGGACAAGTTTTTTTCTGAATGGTTCTGGATTTATTACCCTTGAACTTTTGTCAGTTTTTAGGTCTCTGATTGATAGCTTGTGATTGAAATTACATACAGTCTTCAAACTTGGTATGTAAGGTGTTTACTTCAAAACTCAACCAAGTCCAATACAGGACTTTTGCGATGGGAGCTCTTTGTGTTTTATGACGTAAACAGGATGGAAGGGTGGTACCAGACCATTCCTGTCAGGATCATGCAATGGCTCTTATGGGGATTACCTTCTGTACTGGCTTTTTAATATAAAAAGAGAATCCTATCCGTTAACCTAAAAGATCCCTATATGTGGTTGAAAAGTAGAAGTGGCTTTGCAGTTATATCCCTAAAAACTTAGAAATTTTTTCCTATTTTAAAGTCCTTTGGGAAATGTTTTAAGGTGAAAAAATTTGAAATACAAATGTACATAGAAACATGTTAGTAACTTTGTAAGCCTTCCCTTTCTAGAGGTCTTGTGTTTTTTTCAGTAATACATTTAATATGAGTAATTATACGACCGCAAAAAATTTGTGGTCGTATAATGGTATGGCGTTGTCGTCGTCGTCGTCGTTGTCGTCTGTAGACACTTTTGTTTTTGGTCAATAACTTAAGTTTAAGTCAATCAATCCTTATGAAATTTTGACACGGTGTTGTTTGGCACAAAAGGAAGGCTGAGTATAGTTTTTGTTATTTTGGCCCCTCCCGTTTTTAAAAAAGGGGCCAAAAAGGGCAAAATTGGGTGTTTTCACATATTTGGCTATAAAATATTTATTATTTATCAGATTTTGATGGGGTTTCTTTCAGTGTGTTCCTGAGGAAATTTCCTATCTGCAGTATGTCAACAGATTTGACGTGGCATGTACCGTTCATGAGATAAATGGGGCCCAAAAGGGGCCAATTTCAAAAATTTTAATTTTTTATTATTAGTCCAATTTTGATGCAGTTTTTTGCAATGGATTCTAAATGAAAAATTAATACAGTGCTGCACCATCAGATTTTTGGTAACTTGTTTCCTTTCCGAGCTATGAGGGGCCAAATGGGGCCAAAATTGCAAGCATGCAGATTACCTAAAATTTTTATTTTTCATCCGATTTTGATGGGATTTTTTTTCTTTAGATTCCTCTTGTTGTAAGCTTATGGTAATATGTCAATAGATTTGGCATATCTCTTACTGTTTCCAAACTATAAGAGGTCAAAGGAGCGGAACTTGTCATTATTTTTAATCGGATTTTGATGGCGACTTTTTCTTTGGATTCATCTTGATATATGCTGTCAGTAGTATGTCAACAGTTTTGCTTAAATCTTACAGTTTCAGAGTTTTCAGGGATCAAAAGAGCTAATTTGAATGTTCCTTAGTTTGTGTCCAGCTCCTTATTGTGTCCATCTTGTTATTGTGTCAAACTCTTAACTGTGTCCTTATTCACATTTAAATTACACGTATTCAAATTTCAGTGGTCGACATGCTGCAGTCGTATCATGCTGCGCTCGGCGTAGCCCTTTATTTATATTAGTATGAAAAGATATAAAAGAAACTATTCTAACCATGAAAGTTTCACTTCAATTTTTTTATACTTTCAGTGATAAGTTCATACTAAATGAATACCATCTATTTCTGGTGATATATGGACTGTACAGCGGAATAATGTATCTGACGTTTTATTACTTTCATCAAATCAACTATTTGCAGTTTAATGTTCTACAGGTAAATATAAAAATGGAAATACAGAAAATTATACATGCAAAAAAAACAAAAAGAAAATACTTTTAAACAACGCAAGATTAATTGTTGTTTAAAAGTTTTTAACAACAAATATTTTAGCTAGGATCACAGATATTTGGATATCTTTTGTGAATGTTAGTTTGTCTTTTAGCTAAAGGCTAAAGAGAATTAAGGAAGAATTTCTAACATGATTAAAAGATATTCAAATCTGGTTTTTATTCAACTGTAAAAAATTGCAAAATATGATTTCCATTGTCCTGAAACCTTTAATGCATGAAAAAATTCTCTGAAGGTGCTTTCCATTGTAAAATTAGTCTATTTGTGATATTTCTTCATGGTGACTGTTTTCTAATCATAAAAAGCAGTTTGAATTGTCATGTACTTGTGTGAGACTTGTGCATCTTAGGTCATCTTAACAGGGTTGTCTCAGCTTAGAAATGATCATTTTTACATGACCATTTCTGTATTCCAGAATTGTAAGTTCAACAATAAACAGAACTAGTAAGTGTAATTGGCTGAAAGAATGAAAATTAGATATGACCAAAATTTTTAGAGTGTGCCTGTCACACACAGGCTGCTTAACTTATTATCCTACAAATGCACATACTTGGTTTAGAATGGGCTTTACTTGGCAGATACTAGCTATGCTAGACCTTTTAGACTTGAAAGCATGATGCTAAAGAATAGACAAAGCATTTATGATGTTCTGCAAACTTGAGGATAAATTCAGTAAATGTATATTCTCAAAAAATCTTCTAAAATGAATTCCAGCTATTAAGTTGAACTAAATTATACTTTTTCTGCAGATTTTTCTGACATTTGAACACTGATTTGCTTCCAGTACTGTACATCTTACAAAAACTAAAATAACAAAAGTTGGAGGGGGAAGTCCCATACACTCTTTGAGTTTTTGTCGAGCCTTCGAGTATAGTCGTAAAAAGCGAGACATAGGTATGGTGATTCCGGCTGCAGCGGTGGCGTCCACAATTGTTTAAGCTTTTTCTTGGGTCTGTTTAACATCAACCACCTATGCTAGCCTATTGATTTTTTGGTATGCAGTTGAATAAGCATCATTACAGCTGAGTTTCAGTGGCGTTTTATGTCTATGCCCCCGCAGTCATGCTCCACTGACTTCGAAATTTTGAATTGTTTTTTTCAAATGTTTAACTTTTTTCTTGTGTCTGTTTAGCATCAACCACTCATATTTGCCCATTGATATTTGGTATGCAGTTGCATTGGCATCAGTACAGCTCAGTTTCAGTGGCGTTTTATGTCTATGACCCCACAGTCATGCTCCACTGACTTCGAAATTTTGAATTGTTTTTTTTAAATGTTTAAGTTTTTTCTTGTGTTTGTTTAGCATCAACCACTCATAGATGTCCATTGATATTTAGTATGCAGTTGCATTAGGATCAGTACAGATCAGTTCCAGTGGCGTTTTATGTCTATGTTCCCGATGTCATGCTCCACTGACTTTGAAATTTTGCTCTGTTTACCAATGTTTAAGTTTTTTCTTGTGTCTGTTTAGCATCATCCACTCATAGTTGCCCATTGATATTTGGTATGCAGTTGCATTAGCATTAGTACAGATCAGTCTCAGTGGCATTTTATGTCTATGCCCCCGCAGTCATGCTCCACTGACTTTGAAATTTTGAACTGTTTATCAATGTTTAAGTTTTTTTTTGTGTCTGTTTAACATCAACCACTCATAGTAGCCCATTGATATTTGGTATGCATTTCCATTATCATGATTGTAATAAGTTTCAGTGGCGTTCTATGTCTATGCCCCCACAGTCATGCTCCAGTGACTTCGAAATTTTGTAGCCACTCGATACTTGACATGCAGTTGCATCCTAAGGATTATACGGCCTTGACCCCTATATCATGCTTGAACAATAATATGAAGATTTTAGCAAGCCGTTAGTGCACACAAATTAAGACTTACATTTGGTATCATGGCTGCTGCTGAGGATCAATGTACAGATTCATGTGATGCATGGGAAAATCGAGACATATTCTGTGTCAACAGTTTATTCAATTAATTGAAGTAAATCTGTAAGATTAAACATAACATATAATTTTTTTTTGTTATTTCAGCAAAGCAAGTTTTTCCAAGTCAGAGGACAAGTAGCAGACGTACTGATGACCTCCATACAGTGTGTGATGAGACAGACTTTATATTTTTACCCAGGATATTGGTTACTTGGTAAATAATTAACAGTATCCATATATTTATATTATTTTTACCACGGGCTGGCACTTTATGGTGAATATATTACACTGAGTGACCAGCAAGGGGTAAAATATCATCATAAAGTGCCAGCCCGTGGTAAAAATAATATAAATATATGGCTACTGTTAATTATTTTGATTCTAATAGGACACTCACAAGGTTCCGATTAGGAGAATTCCTCCTAGTACAATAGATGAAACACCATTTTATGCGGCTATTTGGTCTGTGACCTTGCAAAAACTGATGTAAAACTATCTAAGACATTATGGAAAGTACCATCATTTGTCTATGACATTTCCTATAAATAAATATTTTACCAAGGGTTTGGATACAATGCGATTGAAGGCCGTCATATTAGAATGTTAACTAAACAGACTAATTTTTTGACTACATGGGTATATTTATGCATATTACAAATCTAGGTCTACATTAAAAGTTTTATTTCTGTTTTAGTACATAACATGTAAAAATCCTTCGATTTCATCATATAATCTGATGTCACTATATTTGAACAGTTATTTGTTTACCTTGACAGTGGGATACTATACTTGAAGACGGAAATAAACCTCACATGACTTCCAGTTTAATACACTTTGCCTCTCTTTCAGTTTTTTAGCTCACCTGGCCTAAAAGGCCATGTGAGCTATTGCCATCACTTGGCGTCCGTCGTCCGTCCGTCCGTCGTAAACTTTTTCAAAAATCTTCTCCTCTGAAACCACTAGGCCAATTTTAAGCAAACTTGGTCTGAATCATTACCAGGGTATCTAGATTCAAAATTGTGTTCGATTAGTCTGAGGACCAAACAACATGGCTGCTGTTTTAAAAAATAGCACATAGGGGTAAATTGCTGTTTTTGGCAAATAACTCGAAAACCGTTACAGATATCCAAAATCTGACAGGAGTAAAAGTGATCAGCATGGCAATATCTACACGCCCTGCAATTTTGAAGAAAATCTGATTACCAGTTTTAGAGTTATTGCCCTTTTTCCAGAAATTTTTCAAAATTTTAATATTTTTTATTTTTTATAAAAGAAACTATAGCAGATAGAGGTCAACTTTAAATTGCAAAAAATGTTCAGCATATCAAGATCTACCCACCCTAAAATTTTGGAGAAAATCCAAAAACCCTTGTAGGAGTTACTGCCCTTTTTTCACAGAATTTTCAGAATTATCATATTTTTCGTCTTTTATTTCCAAAACTATAGAAGATGAAGGTTAAGTGTAAATTAATAAAATGTTTGCCATGCTGTGCTAACTTCAAAAGGGGTGTTGAAAATTGTTCTTTGATCGCCATTTTCAAAATGGCCGCCAAAAAAAAAAGGCGGGAAAATTCAACATTGTTCAATTTCAATAAAATTTGGTTTCCAAATAGATATTGATGTTGCGACTTCAAAACCAGTGTTGAAAGTTGTTTTTTGACTGCCATTTTCAGAATGGCCGCCAAGAAAGGCGGGAAAAATCAACATTGTCTGATTTCAATGAAATTTGGTTTCCAAATAGGTATTGATGTCGCAACTTCAAACCGATGTTAAAAATTGTTTGTCGAATGCCATTTTCAAAATGGTCGCCGAAAAAGGCGGGAAAATTCAACATTTTCCGATTTCAATGAAATTTGGTTTCCAAATAGATATGGATGTTGCGACTTCAAAAACTGATGTTGAAAATTGTTCGTTGAACGCCATTTTCAAAATGGCCACCAAAAAAAGCAGGAAAATTCAACATTGTCCAATTTCAATGAAATTTGGTTTCCAAATAGATTTTGATGTTGTGACTTCAAAACTGATGTTGAAAATTGTCATTGCCCGTCATTTACAAAATGATGTTTTTGACTTCAAAACTGGTGTCGAAAGTGGTCCTTAGCAAGAAAGTTTTGGTCAAAAAAGCCAAACAAATTAAGAATTATAACATGATCAGACTTTTTATATACAGTTCAAGATATTGGTGGTGTTCCAGCTACCAATGTTTGAGAGACTGAAGTTCAACTGTATAACTTACAATGTAAGCTTGATTGTCGTATTGTGCTTCATAGTTCTCTTCACAATACAAGAAATATGTTTAAACTAGATTATAAAGGGGAACCCCTGCCAAAATTTTTTTATGAAAACGGGGACTTGGAATGTTTTGATTTCAGCAATATGCATTATCTGAATTATAAGGGGAACCCCTGCCCAAATTTTTTCTTGAATGATGGTCTGAAATGGGTTGTAATGGATAGTGGAGCTTTAAATTACCATGGAAACTGCTGAATCTACTTGCCCAATTGGAACCATACTTGGTGACAACTGTCCATAGTCGGTACCTATAGAAGAATGTGTCTGGTAAGTCTGCATGTATTCCAAGATGGCTGCCAGGGGGAGGACATAGTTTAACATTGGACCCTATGGGAAAAACACATTCAAAGACATTCTTCTCTGAAACTACTTGGTCAGTTGGAATCAAACTTGGTCACAATAGGCCTTTAATGGTCTTCTTAAAAAATTATGTCTGACAAAACTGCACCTCATCCAAGATGGCCGCCAGCGGGGACCATTGTTTAACATTGGACCCTATGGAGAAAACACGTTCAAAGATTTTCTCCTTTGAAACTTCTAGAAAATGAGTAATTTAGGCTGCAGTTTATGCCAGTCATGGACCAGGTGAGCTATACAGGCTCTTGAGAGCCTCTAGTTTTCTTTTCTGTTTAGTGTATTAAATTAATTATGGACTTCTCCCTCTGGAACTGTTTTCCTATAGTTTTGTCTGTTGGAAATAGTGCCCTCGCCTGTCCTCTTGTGCACTATAAGCACCAGACAACACTATAGGAAAACGGTTCCCTCTGGAGAAGTTCGGGAAAATGAAAAGTGCTCCAAATTGCTTCAAATTTTACAGAAAGTTTGTGTAGGAAGTGTACAACTAATTTTTGGGTGAAAAATTTCAAAAATTGCGGCCGTAGCCAGTGAAACAGAAAAAAGGCGGGAAAATTAAAAGTGCTCCAAATTGCTTCAAATTTTACAGAGAGATTGTTTTTCAATGATGGCTTTTAAATTTTTTCCATGAATTTAGTGAAAATGTATCTAAATATATGAAATTTGAGTTCTGTTTTGTGCCATTTTTGTCTCGCCCGCGACGAAAGGCGCGGAAAGCGAGACATATGCGTACAAAGTATGACGGCGGCGGCGGCGGCGTAAACTTTCATGTTAAGTTTTTGTGATTAGGTCATTTTCTCAGTAACTATAAGTGGTAGGTCAATGATATTTGGTATATAGGTTGGTCTTGAGTAGTACATGACAGCCTGCTATATGTTTTTTGTCTGTGACCTCAATTTCACGGTCCAATGACCTTGTTAAGTTTTTGTGCTTAGTTTAGTTTCTCAGTAACTAAAAGTGGTAGGTCAATGATATTTGGTATGTAGGTTGGTCTTAGATAGTACATGACAGTCTGTCATATGGCTTTTGTCCATGACCTCAATTTAACGGTCTAGTGAGCATGTTAAGTTTTAGTGATTAGGTCATTTTCTCAGTAACTATAAGTGGTAGGTCAATGATATTTGGTATATAGGTTGGTCTTGGGTAGTACATGACAGTCTGCTATATGGTTTTTGTCTTTGACCTCAGTTTCACGGTCCAGTGATCATGTTAAATTTCCCAGTATCTTTAAATGTAAGGTCAATAATATTTGGTATTTGGGTTTGTCTTAAATGGAACATGACATCCTGCTGTTTGGCTTTAGCCCTTGACCTCATTTTCACGGTCTAATGAACATGTTTGGTTTATGGTATCTATCAGTGGTCACTGATATTTTTTTTTGGTGATTCATGACAGTCTGCTCTATTGCCTTTGTCACTTACCCTAATTTCACAGTGTAGCAAATATGTTTTATTTTCTGATTTAGTCAGTTTGAGAATTCACATCAATTTTGCGACCATGAAGGGACGGGCGAGACATCAATTTGGGTCCACACTTGTGACTACTGGTGTCTCCTAAACTTGTACAGATAAAAATCACACATTTCAAAAACCAAAAATCAGAAAAACTGAGAAAGCTGAAAGAAAAAAACATTAAGTGCCTAAAAGTAAAAGTGAAATCAACTAATGACAGAAACAATGTAAGTTTTTATCCTGCAATGGTTGCATTTACTAGACAACAACCCATTGAATATTTTTTTTTCGTAAGGCAGGCTGGTAACTGGCCCAAGATTTTGAATAAAGAAAAGACAGATCGAACTTGTTTGAAAACCTATATATTTCGATGTCACAGTGCAAATTCTGCTATGACTTTACCGATTGAACCAGAATAACTAAAGTTGTTCTTTTCTCCCTCATTCCATTTCAGTAAAATTGTTCTTTTTATGCCCTCAGTTTGAGGATCTATTTAAGGTAGACTTTTCATACTTTGCAAGTGTATAGGTCTAGTCAAGAGGAACATAAATATGCAAAAAAAAAATAGATCAGGTCAAAGGTCAAGGTCACAGAGGTTAAAAAGGGGTGAAATTGGCTGTTTTTAGCTGGCCGGGACGAATGTCCGGAGAGCTATTGTCATCACCCCGGCGTCGGCGTCGTCGGCGTCAGCAAAACTTTAACCTGGCTTGTGGAATGGAGACCTGAAGAATCTAGGATGTTGATATTTGGTATGTGGCATCCTTGTGATGAGAGCTTTCTTTTGGTACCATACTTGTAGACACTTTGACCTTGACCTTGTCCTTAGGGCAATTTTTAAAAAACTTTAACCTTGCCTCTAGAAGGTAGGCTTTTAGTGGTAGGGTGTTCATATTTGGTATGTAACTTCCTTATGATGAGAGCTTTCTAGTGGTGCCATATTTGTAGACATTTTGACCTTGACCTTGCTCTTAGGGCAATTTTTAATAAAACTTTAACCTTGCTTCTAGAAGTTAGGCTTTTAGTGGTAGGGTGTTCATATTTGGTATGCAACTTCCTTATGATGAGACCTTTCTAAAGGTACCATATTTGTAGACATTTTGACCTTGACCTTGCCCTTAGGGCAATTTTTAAAAAACTTTAACCTTGCCTCTAGAAGGTAGGCTTTTAGTGGTAGGGAGTTCATATTTGGTATGTAACTTCCTTATCAGGAGAGCTTTGTAAAGGTACCATATTTGTAGACATTTTGACCTTGACCTTGCCCTTAGGGCAATTTTTGAAAAACTTTAACCTTGATTCTAGAGGGTAGGCTTTTAGTGGTAGGGTGTTCATATTTGGTATGTAACTTCCTTATGATGAGACCTTTCTAAAGGTACCATATTTGAAGACATTTTGACCTTGACCTTGCCCTTAGGGCAATTTTTAAAAAAACTTTAACCTTGCCTCTAGAAGGTAGGCTTTTAGTGGTAGGGTGTTCATATTTGGTATGTAACTTCCTTATGATGAGAGCTTTCTAGTGGTGCCATATTTGTAGAAATTTTGACCTTGACCTTGCTCTTAGGGCAATTTTTAAAAAACTTTAACCTTGCCTCTAAAAGGTAGGCTTTTAGTGGTAGGGAGTTCATATTTGGTATGTAACTTCCTTATGAGGAGGGCTTTCTAAAGGTACCATATTTTTAGACATTTTGACCTTGACCTTGCCCTGAGGGCAATTTCTTAAAAACTTTAACTTCACTTCTAGAATTAAGTTGCTTAGTGGTAGGGTGTTCATATTTGGTATGTGACGTTCTTTTGATGAGAGCTTTCTAATGGTACCATATTTGTAGACATTTTGACCTTGCCCTTAGGGCAATTTTTTAAAAACTTTTTACTTTGCTTCTAGAATTAAGTTGTTTAGTGATAGGGTGTTTAAATTTGATATGTAACTTTCTTGTAAAGAAAGCTTTTTATTACTTTCGAATTTATTGTGCATTGAAGTTACTGGAATCCCCGGCGAGCTATGTTGTCTTCTGACAACTCTTGTTACATATTTGACTGTAGAATCATTATTATCTATCCTATTGAGATGGGGTTTGTTGTCTCGCCCGCGACGAAAGGCGCGGAAAGTGAGACATATGCGTACAAAGTATGGCGGCGGCGGTGGCGGTGTAAACTTTCATGTTAAGTTTTTGTGATTAGGTCACTTTCTCAGTAACTATAAGTGGTAGGTCAATGATATTTGGTATATAGGTTGGTCTTGAGTAGTACATGACAGTCTATTATATGGATTTTGTCTGTGACCTCATTTCACGGTCCAGTGAACATGTTAAGTTTTTGTGCTTAGTTCAGTTTCTCAGTAACTATAAGTGGTAGGTCAATGATATATGGTATGTAGGTTGGTCTTAGGTAGTATGTGACAGTCTGCCATATGGCTTTTGTCATTGACCTTAATTTCATGGTCTAGTGAGCATGTTAAGTTTTTATGATTAGGTCATTTTCTCAGTAACTGTAAGTGGTAGGTCAATGATATTTGGTATATAGGTTGGTCTTGAGTAGTACATGACAGTCTGCCATTTAGCTTTTGTATTTGACCTCAATTTCATGGTCCAATGAACAGGTAAAGTTTTTTGTGCTTAGTTTGGTTTCTCATTAACTATAAGTGGTAGGTCAATGATATATGGTATGTAGGTTGGTCTTAGATAGTACATGACAGTCTGCCATATGACTTTTTTCCTTGACCTCAATTTCATGGTCTTGTGAGCATGTTAAATTTTTATGATTAGGTCATTTTCTCAGTAACTTTATGTGGTAGGTCAATGATATTTCGTATATAGGTTGGTCTTGAGTAATACATGACAGTCTGCTATATGGCTGTTGTCTGTGACCTCAATTTCACTGTCCAATGAACATGTAAAGTTTTTATGCTTAGTTTAGTTTCTCAATAACTATAAGTGGTAGGTCAATGATATATGGTATGTAGGTTGGTCTTAGGTAGTACATGACAGTCTGTCATATGGCTTTTGTCCTTGACCTCAATATCATGGTCTAGTGAGCATGTTAAGATTTTATGATTAGGTCATTTTCTCATTAACTATAACTGGTAGGTCAGTGATATTTTGTATATATGTTGGTCTTCAACAGGGTAGCACATGACAGTCTGCTTTATTGCTTTTGTCTGTGACCTAAATTTCATTATCCAGTGATCTTGTTAAGTTTACTAGATCTATCAATGTAAGGTCAATAATATTTGGTATGTGGGTTTTTCTTAAATGGAAGATGACAGCATGCTTTCTTGTCTTAGCCCTTGATCCCATTTTCACGGTCTAGTGAACATGTTTGGTTTCTCAGTATCTATCAGTGGTAGGTCACTGATATTTGGCATTTTGGTTTTGGATGATACATGACAGTCTGCTATATTGCTTTTGTCAGTTAATCTAATTTTACAGTCAAGTGAACATGTTAAGTTTTCTAATTTAGGCAGTTTGAGTTTTCACATCAATTTTGCGACCAAGTAGGGACGGGCGAGACATCAATTTGGGTCCACACTTGTTTTATGTTATTGTCAATAAAATTGCACAACTGTAGTATGTGGACAGAATTGAGGTAGCATTTACAGATTTGAGGTAGCATTTACTGTTTTTGAGAAACAAGAGGTGCAAAGGTGAACAAACAGAAAAAAAATGAATTTTTAAAAATTTTTGTCAGATCTTGATGCAGAATTATTTGTAGGTTTCTTATAGCATGTTTAAACAGATACATTTAACAATTAAAATTATTTCAATAAACAAGAGGCCCAAAGGGCTTCTGTTTCAGAATAAAGGGGTTGAATTGGGTGTTTTTATGGTAATAAACAACTTTTGAACTATGTAAGATAGACTTTCAATACTTGGCAAGACGAACATAAATATGCAAAAAAATTAGGTCAAAGTTCAAGGTCACAGAGGTCAAAAGGGGGTAAAATTGGGTATTTTCATATGTTTTACTGTAGAATCTAGGGGCATATGTAGTTTCACAAACACATCTTTTATTTTTTTTTTGGGGGGGGAGGTGGGGTAGGGGGAACAAATTGTTTAAAAAAACATGAAGAGTTTAGTTTACATATCTCAAATTCCATATTACTACTGTGGAACTGTTATATTCTGACAGGATTTATTGTTTACATGTATTGTCCCTGCAAATGATATCAGGAACAAAGTTTTACTGGATTTACATGGCCTCAGGTGGTCACAAAAGAATGTTGTTATTGTGAGGGCATTAAGAAAATCCTCTGAGCTACTGACATCCGTTTTGTAGGCCACAGATGACTTATTCATGATACCAATCTACACCCTTGTTGACAAATTCTTCCTTATCTTTAGAAAAGGTTATTATTGAACCTTTTTATTTCTTTGTAGTCTTTCAATCACACCAGGTATCAGGCTCCTAATTCCCTGGAGAAATGTTGTTCCGCGACAGTTGGATCATACTTTTTCTTTGAATTTCATGGAGGAACGCTGCTCTGTGGGATTGCATCAAAACATCAAAGAAAAAATAATGATCCTATGCTCGCAGAACAGTATTTTTCCACGGAATTGGATCGGGATACCTAATGTGTAATTTAAACTTGTATGCGGGCTGTCTCAGACTATTAAGTGTTGAAGTTACTCAAAGTTCATATCTCTTCAGTCATCCATTTATTTCAAAAAAGTAGATTGATCCAACTATTGTATGATTTGGGCTGTAATTACAGTAAATTAATTTGTATGAAAAGACTTTTTTGCCAAAATTGTTACTCTGATAAATTATATAGTTGTTTTATAAGTTATTGTATTTCTATGTATTAAATATTGTTTTGTACAAGATGGTCACGCAAGGCTACTTTATAATTACATGTGTATTTCATTTTTTAAATATTTTCTCTCTGTTTATATGCTCACCTTGACTATAGACATTACTTCAAAGCAGAAAAGCTGCATTGTCAGTGTTAATTTTGCTTTTCTGTGATATCACCTGACCAAATCAGACTTGACAGACATGGTTACCAGAATTTAAGTATGATATAAGGGATTTTGGCACCAATCAGAAATTCAAATTGATTGCTAGAGTAATTAATGTATTTTTAATTGACAATATTTAAAAATCTTCTGATGAAAAATAACATCTAGTGAATTTTTATGCCCCACGACAAAAAGTTGGGGGGCATATTGTTTTACCCCTGTTAGAATAAGTTGAATTGATTGCAGGATAAAAACAACATTCATAAATTGTTGATAAATATGAAACTTATTTGTACTCACTATGTAACAGACGAGAAATGCTTGGTAAGCCTCATATTTCTATATGTTTCTCAAGCTAGTAAAAAAAAATTTATATTTTCAGACAATGTACGAAGGGTCATGTGAGCTATTGCCATCACTTGGCATCCAGCGTCCGGCTGTCCGTCCGTCCGTCCATCGTAAACTTTTTCAAAATCTTCTCCTCTGAAAACACTGAACCAATTTTAACCAAACTTGGCCTGAATCATCACTGGGGTATCCTGTTTCAAAATTGTATCCGATGAGTCCGAGGACAAAACAACATGTCTGCCGTAACTAGAAATAGCACATAGGGGAAAAATTACTGTTTTTTGCAAATAACTCAAAAACCGTTACAGATATGAAAAATCTGAGGGTGTAAAAGTGATCAGCATGACAAGATCTACCTGCCCTGCGATTTTGAAGAAAATCTGATTACCCATTTTGGAGTTATTGCCCTTTTTCTGAAAATTTTTCAAAATTTTAACTTTTTAAAAATTTTTTATCAAAGAAACTATAACAGATAGAAGTCAACTTTGAATTGCAAAAATGCTCAGCATATCAAGATCTACCCACCCTGAAATTTTGTAGAAAATCCAAAACCCTTGTAGGAGTTATTGCCCTTTTTTCACAGAATTTTCATATTTTTCATCTTTTATTTCCAAAACTATAGAAGATGAAGGTTAAGTGTAAATTGATAAAATGTTTACCATGCTGTGGTGACTTCAAAAGGGGTGTTGAAAATCGTTCGTTGCCCGACATTTTCAAAATGGCTGCCAAAAAAGGCGGGAAAATTCAAAATTGTTCAATTGCAATAAAATTTGGTTTGCAAATAGATATTGATGTTGTGACTTCAAAACCAGTGTTGAAAATTGTTTGTTAACTGCCATTTTCAAAATGGCCACCAAGAAAGGCGGGAAAATTCAACATTGTCCGATTTCAATGAAATTTGGTTTCCAAATAGTATTGATGTTGAGACTTCAAAAACTGATGATGAAAATTGTGGTGAACGCCATTTTCAAAATGGCTGCCAAAAAAGGCAGGAAAATTCAACATTGTCCAATTTCAATGAAATTTGGTTTCCAAATAGATATTGATGTTGCGACTTCAAAACTGATGTTGAAAATTGTTATTGCACACCATTTACAAAATGATGTTTAGACTTCAAAACTGGTGTCGAAAGTGGTCCTTAGCAAGAACATTTTTTGTCAAAAGAGCCAAACAAACAAGTAAAGTAAAACATGATCAGACATTAAATACAGTTCAAGATATTGGTGGTGTTCCAGCTACCAAAGTATGAGAGACTGAAGTTCAACTGTTTAACTTACAATGTAAGCTTGATTGTCGCAACTGAAAGCCAGTTGAGCAATACAGACTCCCTGGAGTCTCTGGTCTGGACAGTTTTAGAAATATGTGTAAACTATGAGACATTTTAACATTGAGGTAATTTGGGCTGCAGTCTATGTCAGTCATGGAACAGGTGAGCTATTCAGGCTCTTGAGAGCCTCTAGTTTAGGAAGATCTAACAATAATTAAGAATTTGTAAAACACAATATAATATTGCATTGAATCTAATTATATAATTTTATATTTGGCCATGAAAAAAAAAAATTATTGGTTCTCAGGTCCTCCCTCATCTAGTTGAAGGCTTGAAAAAAGCCCCCCAAAGACCCTATTTTTTTGCCATTTCAATAAAATAGAAATAAAAAGTCACCTCCCTCACTACATTTGTTGTGGTTTTTACAATGTAAAAAGCTGCCTCATCTATTTTTTGGCAAAAAAAAGATAAAAAAAAATCACCTCCCTCCCTCATCTGTTTCAATGAAAAATGGCCCGAGAACGAATTAATTAATTTTGTATGGCCTTACTGGATGTTTGTTTTCTATTTTAGGACAGATACCAAAGGATTGGATCATCAATAATTTGTCACTTTTGAGGTAATACATATATTTTGTTTTAACCATACTTGCCAAACTCAAATTTTGCTGTGGAGGGTCATGACCCAACATTCAGGCCTGTGGTGGGGGAGTCATATCTTGTAAAGCCATCACACACCTTTTCAAAAATTCTTTGCATAAGTACTGTATCATTTATTTCCATACATTCATTAATTCATATCAGACTAGTGTTATATTGTTTTAATTTATATATCCACTTTTTGTGTTTTTTCCAAACTTTGTTGGTTTATAGCAAGGATGTATACATATGTATATTTATCAATGTACGTCCCTGCTTATAGTCATTACATTCACTGTCTTTTTCCTGTTTCACAAATAAGAGACTTGAAATAGTTTCATTGCTAAGTTCTGATCTGAATTCATTGTACCCATTCGTTCATAATGCTGAACATACTCTCACTGTCATCACTGTTACCCCAATTATTCATTTACCAATCAATTAATTACACACTTTAATAGCCTTTGATAAACTTACTTAATACTTACTACTTAAAACAAACAGACATCATAATTGAATTTCATGTTCATTGAATACCTTTGTTTCACCTTTGCTGATTATGATTTTTACTTGGCCCACCCTCAAAACAAATACAAATATTTGCATACCAAGACTGGGCAAAATGGATCAATGTTTAATTCTGACCTAAAATCGGTGTTAACTTCTTTAAAATCTTTTTCTATCTGCATAATTAATTTCTAACTATGATTTAATCAATAGCCCAATCAAATTTTCTAACCACTAACACTTGTAAAGCGTTTCCGTTTTTGTGGAGTTGTTGAACATATTGCTGGTCCGGAAATCGATCTTTTCCATTGATTACGAGACGTTTGCAGTACACTCAATGCATATAGGAGTCTTTAAACGGCTCAATAAACTCCCTTTAGGCTTCATTACAACCCGTGGCGACAATATTCCAAGCTGACGAGTATAAAAAAATACAATCGGAAATAAAAATAAGAATGTTGATATACAAAACATTACCGGAAGTCAAATCCGGGTGAAGACGGGTGATGACTTAGATTCTCTGGTTATTTGACAACCCGATCGGGTGACAAGTAAAAATATCGGGTCACACCCGACGAATTCGGGTGACTTGACAGGTATGAATGTATTAACAGTTAAAATAGAGAAACATATGCTTTGTTTTTAGACCAGACCAACCAGTTGATACTATATATGGAATGTTAGACATTAGATTATTATACCAAACAATACTGTTAGGTATATTTCTACACTTTACATGGAGTTATGGTGCCTTGCTATACAGAGTATATACTAGAGAGGTAAGGAGACAATTTTAGAATACAAGGAAGTCGAGCATCATTCCATTTTCACAAATGTGATTTAGATGCAGGGGTCCTATAGTTTTCACGTTGTCCCTCAATAATTAAAAAAAAATGTTTTGGCTTGTATAAGTTTGCCCGAAGCTTGGAAATGATTGCATTGTGTAAGTAATTTTCAAGTTTGTCAGATATCCACTTATTGTCATTTTTAACTACAAACTAAATTCTTGGCTTGTATAGGAGTGTATGATTTTAGAATTGGTCTGAAGCTTGGAAATGATCAGTTGTATCGTGTAAGTGATTTTCAAATTTTTGTCGTCGACTGCTTCCCGTTTTTCCATACTTTGAAATTTAACTCTTAAACCAAATTTTATCGAAGATTTCTTGGCTCATATAAGTGGGAATGATTTGAAATTTGGTTGGAAGTTTTCCAACATGTTATTGGTTTTTGAGTTTGTCGGGGTACAATATCATGTTTGTTCAAATTTTTATTTTTAACTATTAACCAAATTTTTCGTCATAGATTTCTTGGCTTGCATTGGAGGGAGTGATTTAATTTTAAGGTCAGAGGCTTGGAAAGGATGAGTTATATTGTGAAATGGATTTGGGGGTTTGTCTGGTTACCACTTCCTGTTTTCTGATACTTTCTTCATTAATTATAAACCATATATTTTGACTCGTATCAGTGGAATTGATTGGATATTTATTTTTATTTTGTCTGTCTGTCATTCCAACTGTCTATCTGTCAACAATTTTTCCCTTCAAAGATTTCTTGGTTTGAATCAGTGGGAATCAGTATGAAATTTGATGTGCAGCTTAATGACGAGTTGTATTGTGTGAACGATTTTCAGGTTCATGGCAGGACTGCTTCCTGTTTGCCAATGCTATGATTTTTAGCTATAAACCAGATTCTTGTCAAGATTTCTTGGCCTGTATCAGTTGGAATCATTTGAAATTTGATCTGCAGTTTGGAAATGGTGAGTTGTATTGTGTGAGTGATTTTCAGGTTTAAGACAGGACTGCTTACTGTTTGCCAATACTTTAACTATAAACCAAGTTCTTGGCTTGTATCAGTTAGAATAATTTAAAATATGATCTGCAGCTTGGAAATGGTGAGTTGTATTGTGTGAGTGATTTTAAAATTTTTAAATTGTGATTACTTTCCTTGTTTGCCTTTGCTTTGGTTTTTGTCTCGCCCGCGACGAAAGTCGCGGAAAGCGAGACATAGGCGTGCAAAGTATGACGGCGACGGCGTAAACTCAAGTTATTATATAGAAGCCTTTGATGTAGGAACTTTATATTTGGTCCATAGGTAGCTTACGGCGAACCCTATCTGTCGGACTCAAAATCATGTGACCTTGACCTATATTTCGCGGTCCAGTGACCAGGTTAAGTTTTTTTGCTTAAGTCCATTTCTCAATAACTACAAGCTAGAGGTCAATGATATTTGGTATATAGCTTGGTTTTGGTTAGTACATGTCAGTCTGCCATATGGCTTTTAACCTTGACCTCAATTTCACGGTCCAGTGACCAGGTTAAGTTTTTTTTGCTTAAGTCTTTTTCTCAATAACTACAAGCCATAGGTCAATGATATTTGGTATATAGCTTGGTCTTGGTTATTACATATCAGTCTGCCATATGGCTTTTGACCTTGGCCTCAATTTCACGGTCCAGTGACTAGGTTAAGTTTTTTCAATTAAGTCTGTTTCTCAATAACTACAAGCCATCGGTCAATGATATTTGGTATATAGCTTGGTCTTGGTTAGTACATGTCAGTCTGCCATATGGCTTTTGACCTTGACATCAATTTCACGGTCCAGTGACCAGGTTAAGTTTTTTTGCTTAAGTCTGTTTATCAATAACTACAAGCTGTAGGTCAGTGATATTTGGTATATAGCTTAGTCTTGGTTAGTACATGTCAGTCTGCCATATGGCTTTTGACCTTGACCTCAATTTCGTGGTCTAGTGAACAAAGTTGAGTGTTTCTGATTAGAATAGTTTCTTAATTACTGTAAGTGGTATGGTAATAATATTTGTTTGTAGGTTGCTCTTGAGTAGTACATAACTGTTTTAGCGACAAGCAGGGACGGGCGAGACATCTATTAGGGTCCACTCTTGTTTAACTCTTTAAATGTGTTCTGTTATATGTAATACATATTTAAATGTAATATTCACCCCGTGAAATTAGGGAAAAATATTATTCACAGAGACTTTTGCTCTTCTAGGTAGAATTGTTCAAAGTACATTCCTACTTACTGACATATCCCATATCAACTATGTTAGAACGCATGATGGATTTCAGGATGACAGGTGCAATGCATGTTGGTTGCTGTCTGTGACCTTCATTTTAAGCATTGAAGACTCTGTAAGAAGGGTTTAAGTTCTTTTCCATTTACGGACATGTCCACACATCCACACTTGATAAAAAGAAGAAAGGTTTTAGTTCGAATCTATTTGCAAACTTTGTGTGTTTATGTTTTGTCAATGACACATGAAATACATTGAGATAATGCTGCTCCACCAGGTGAGCTTAGCAGGCAGTAGCTGCTTTCTATGTTTTATACACATTTTTATTAATTATTTCAACATAGTTTCATATACTAAAGTCACAATTCCATATCCTTTATCCATCAGGTAGTACATGTATTGGTTTTACTCATTTCCCAATGATAGTTCATTTGATTTACATATTACAGATATTTATAGTTACATGTTAATATGGTTGTATTACAGCACTATCCATTTCCTATAGAGAGTGCATTTGACATTTCTTCCAACAGATGTCTTATCGATGCCGTAACTTGTCAGAAAGACAATCTTGTTAAGGTAAGTAATTTTTTATTTTTGAAACAGGACAGTTACCATTTTTGTGTTGCCTGATATAAGCAGAGCCGACACAGGATAACTATCTGTTGTCTTGCGTCATTGTACTACATTGTCTTCCTGCATCATCTGTCAGTTTTTTAATCAAGCAGATTCCAACCAGGGATCAGGAAATCTTCCCACCCCATTTCGGTCATTTTTGGTGAGGCCAAAAAAATGTGAATGAAAGTTTTGTCATCGTCTTTACCTCCCTTTTTTATCCCACACTTTTCGTCAAGGATTTCTCAGCTTGTGTATGCAGTAATGATTTGATATTTGGTCTGAAGCTTTAGTATGATGAGTTGTACCGTGTCTCCCCTTTTCAAGTCCGTAACTCATCAACTTCCTGTTTGACGACAACTTTGATTTTTTCCCATTATAGCCATATACATTGTTGTACATGTATTGAAATTTTTCGTCAAGGATTTCTCAGCTTGTGTATGCAGTAATGATTTGATATTTGGTCTGAAGCTTTATCATGATGAGTTGTAGCGTGTCTCCCCTTTTCAAGTCCGTAACTCATCTACTTCCTGTTTGACGACAACTTTGATTTTTTCCCATTAAAGCCATATATTGAAATTTTTTGTCAAGGATTTTTCAGCTTGTGTATGCAGTAATGATTTGATATTTGGTCTGAAGCTTTAGTATGATGAGTTGTACCCTGTCTTCCCTTTTCAAGTCCGTAACTCATCTACTTCCTGTTTGACCACAACTTTGATTTTTTCCCATTATAGCCATATACTGAAATTTTTCGTCAAGGATTTCTCAGCTTGTGTATGCAGTAATGATTTGATATTTGGTCTGAAGCTTTAATATGATGAGTTGTACCGTGTCTCCCCTTTTCAAGTCCGTAACTCATCTACTTCCAGTTTGACGACAACTTTGATTTTTCCCATTATAGCCATATATTGAAATTTTTCGTCAAGCATTTATCAGCTTGTGTATGCAGTAATGATTTGATATTTTGTCTGTAGTACTTCCTGTTTGCCGATATCTGTATGGCGGGGGTATCTGTGTCCCATGGACACATTATCTTTTTTATCTTTATCTTGGTGCAAACAAAAGGGCCCAAGATGTTGATTTTGACAAAGGCCCAAAGTTGTAGATTATGACACATGTGGCATGTGATACAAACTCCTCCTACATTTTTATACGACCGCAAAAATTTTGCGGTCGTATTATGGTATGGCGCTGGCGTCGGTGTCGGCGTCTGTGGACAGCATAACTTTAGTTCTAGTGAACGGATTGTTATCAAATTTTAGTATGATGTTTGTTGGCACAAGCTTAAGCCCGGGTTTTAATTTCGCGTTCCCTGCCCAACCCGTTTTTTGAAAAAGAGGCAAAAAAGGGGCCAAAAAGGGGTAAAATTAGGTATTTTCGTGTCTGTGGACAGCATAACTTTGGTTCTAGTGGATGGATTGTTTTCAAATTTTAGTATGATGTTTCTTGGAACATTCTTGAGAAACTTTTTTTTCCTTTAGCTTTTTGCCCCACCCATTTCAGAATTAGGGGCCAAAAAAGGGTTAAATGAGGTGTTTTCACATATTTGACTGTAGAATCTTTATTATTTATTGGATTTTGATGGGGTTTGTTTCAGTGTGCTCCTGAGGAAATTTCCAATCTGTTGTATGCCAACGGATTTCACGTAGCATGTACCACTCACGAGATAAATGGGGCCCAACAGGGGCAAATCTCAAAAAAAATAATTTTTTTATTTTAAGTCCGATTTTGATGCAGTTTTTTTCAATGGATTCCTTGCGAAAAATTAATATAGCACTCAGCTATTAAATTTTTGGTAACTTGTTTCCTTTCCCAGCTATGAGGGGCTGAACGGGGCCAAAATTGCGAATTTGCAGATTAAGTAGAATTTTTATTTTTCATCGGATTTCAATGAGATTTTTTTCTTTGGATTTCTCTTGATCTAAGCTTTCAGTAGTATGTCAACGGATTTTTTGTAGGTCTTACCGTTTCCGAGCTACAAGGGGTCAAAGGGGCCAAAAATGCAATTTTTCTAAATATGTCAAATCTTTTTTTTTCATCGGATTTCGATGGAATTTTTTTTTAAATCTTTATTTTTCATCGGATTTCGATGGGATTTTTTTCTTTGGATTCTTCGTGATCTAAGCTTTCAGCAGTACGTCAACGGATTTTTTGTAGGTCTTACCGTTTCCGAGCTACAAGGGGTCAAAGGGGCCAAAATTGCAATTTTTCTAAATGTGTCATATCTTTATTTTTCATCAGATTTCGATGGGAATTTTTCTTTGAATTTCTATGGATGTAAAGTTTTAGTTGATAGTACATATTTTGCATAGCTCTTATGGTTTTTTATCAGTAAGTAATCAAAAGGGTTTTTTCCCTATTTTGTTTCTAGCTAATAACTGTGTCTAGCTTCTTTTTGTGTCCATCTAATTATTGTGTCAAGCTCTTTACTGTGTCCACATTCACTTTAAACTACTTTTGTTGAAATTTCAGTGGTCGACATGCTGCGGTCGTATCATGCTGCGCTCGGCGTAGCCCTTTATTGGATTTAGGGATTAAATCTTTATGCAGAATTCTTGCATATAGTCTGTAGATTTGAAATAATTTTACGGAATTATGATTCTGGTTCCAACTTTGGTAAATTTCCTGAAAATGTCAAAGACTCATATTTTTTGAAATTAGAGCATATAATTATGTATTTTAGCAATTGTTTGATAGAAAATGAGATTTTGAATAATTAGAATTCTAAAATGCGATTCCAAGTTTGGTGAATTTCCTGAAAGTCTCAAAGACCACTTAATTTTTGTGTTGCCTGCTGTAAGCAGAGTCGACACATAGGGATTACTATCTGTCATCTTACGTCGTCGTCAACGTCCTGCGTCATCGTCGTCCGTCCTGCGTCGTCGTCCCAACAGTTTTTGAATTCATAACTCCTTCATAACAACTTGTCTGATTCCTACCAAATTTTCAGGATATGTTGTTTAACTGGTGTAGTTGTGCACCTGATACTTAGAATTTTGATTTTGCAGATTTTAGAGGTTCACAGAGCCAAAATTGCTCATTTGTGAGTCTGTTGGTTTTGAATCCGCAACTCCTTCAAAACTGCAAGTCAGATTCTAACAAAACTTTCAGGATAAGTTGTTCACGGGGTGTAGTTGTGCGCCTGATACTTAGTATTTTGATTTTATAGATTTTAGAGGTTCACAGAGCCAAAATTGCTCATTTGTGACTCTATTTTGAATCCGCAACTCCTTCAAAACTGCCAGTCTGATTCCAACAAAACTTTCAAGATAGATTGTTCACCTGATGTAGTTGTGCACCTTATATATAGAATTTTGATTTTACAGATTTTAGAGGTTCACAGAGCCAAAATTGCTCATTTGATAATCTGGTTTGTTAATCCCCAATTCCATCACAACTATAAGTNTGTTCACCTGATGTAGTTGTGCATCTGATACATAAAATTTTGATTTTGCAGTTTTAGAGGTTCACTGAGCCAGAATAGCTCATTTTTTAATTCTGTTTGTTTATGTGGAACTTCTTCAAAACAGTAAATCATTTTCCAACCAGCCTTTCAGAATACATTGATTACTTGATATAGTTGCGCATCCGATATTTAAAATTTTGATTTTACAGATTTAAGAGGTTAACAGAACCAAAATAGCTCATTTGTTAATTGGGTTTTTAATCTTCGACTTCTTCACAACTGTCTGTCAGATTCCAACCTAATTTTCAGTATATGTTGTATATCAGGTCTGGTTATGCACATTATACTTAGATTTTTTTACCGATTCCAGAGGTTTGCCAAGCCACTAAGCTCATATGTTAAATCAGATTGTTAATCTGCAAGTCCTTAAATCTGTTATTCATATTATTAACCGAATTTGCAGAATATGTTTTTCTCCTAATGTAGACATGCACATTATAAGAAAAATTTTAATTTTGCATATTTTAGAGCTTCACTGGACCAAAAATGCCTTTTCTGTAGTGCAGGTGACACAAGTGTTCCATGGAACACCCATCAATTTTTGGAATTCTACCTAGCAACCATGCAAAAAAATTTGTTTAGTTTAGGACAAACATTTTAACTAAATGGATTTCAAAAATATTTGATTCCGATTTTGGTAAATTTCCTGAAAGTCTCAAAGACCACTTATTTTTTTGAATTCTACTTAGCAACCATACTCAAATAGCTTCTTTAACTTAGGATAAACACTTTCATCAATTGGATTTCAAAAATATTTGATTCCAATTTTGGTAAATTTCCTGCAAGTCTCAAAGACCACTTTTTTGGAATTCTACCTAGCAACCATACTAAAATAATTTGTTTAGTTTAGGACAAACAATTTTACTAAATGGATTTCAAAAATATTTGATTCCGATTTTGGTAAATTTCCTGAAAGTCTCAAAGACCACTTATTTTTTTGAATTCTACTTAGCAACCATA
>MJUU01069927.1:6654-18433 GCA_002080025.1 Modiolus philippinarum | reverse complement strand
AAAAAAAAAAAAAAAGAATTTTTTTTCAAAAGATGGCATACTTGTAAACTATTCTTTTCTGATACTGATCTTGTTGATTTAAGAAGTTTTTGTTTCCCTGGTTTAAACACAGTAGTTCCTGTTAATCTATTTGAAATTTCAAACATTGTCATGTTTAAATGAATTGTTCATTGGAAGAAGGCAGTATAACATTCCTCTGGTAAATGCAATACTATGTGATGCCCTTGTCGTAAATAGAAATTTCCTGCTCTACCAAATGTCATCTATTGTTACAACAAATTGACAGTTATATTATAATTATGTCCTTCGTCATTCAATTGTTTTAGTATTTAGTTTTCATATATATGTGCAATACATACTTCTTATAACAAAACCAAAAACTTTTTTCAGCTATGAATGTCAGTAATATCAAGAATCCTCCTGAACAAAATATCCAGTATTATTCTGGATCATACTAGAAATTCAGTAGGATTCAGAATCCTACTAGTATAAATCAGGATATCTCAATTTCTCCTAGGAGAAATTGGAATTCCAATTTGTACTGGATTAAATCCAGTACAAATTGGAATTCTGATTTGTCCCAGTAGAAATTGGAATTCCAATATATACTGAATTAAATCCAGTACAAATCAGAATTCTAATTTGTCCCAGTAGAAATTAGAATTCCAATTTGTACTAGGAGGATTCCGGATCCTACTGGATTCCAATTTGTACTGTAACATATATGTTTTATTACATAATATATCTGTTTGGGGTGCATTGTATTAAATATAATAAAAATACTTTTGATTTCAGGCAAAATTTTATTTAGAACAAATTACCAAATGAACATGAAATTTCTTTCAAATTTTACATTTTCATTTTCAGTATCTTGGATTCTTTGATCTCAGTCAGCTATCAAAACACTCAATGGACAGAAGAGCTCAGGTCTTCAGTTTAAGTCAACCAGGTATGAATGTTAAATTTAATAATGTCTCTTACACCTGTTCCAACAGTTAAGTCTGAGGACAATAACTTCTTTAAGTCCTTGTAATTATTTTTTTGCATAATAATACTAGGGACGGAACTGTCAACCCTGTGCTTTATTAATGAATCACAATCTTCCACATTACAACCCAGTAATCAATTCAAGAACTCTTGACTTATAAAATCTAAGTAGTAAAACCATGTCATCTTTGTGTTCAGCTTATAATTTGTGCTGTAGTGCCTAAGTACCTAGGATTGTCAAACCCGGTATATGAAAGCCTCATAGAAGCTTATGTATCTTGTGCTAATAATATGTCACTGTGTCCTTTGCTTTAACTTGTGACTTATATGATTATAAAAGTTTATTCATTCATGTTATGAACAAAACATATGTACCGAAACACCTAGATTTATCAAGCTTGGTATGTAAATGCATAATATAAAATGCAATGTGTAGCATACCATGTTCAGATCACTGTGATATTTACCTTGACCTATATGACATGAAAACCATATCTACTTCATTTTCTGTACATTAACAATGTATTGTTGGTATACTTGGAAATTACATGCCGAAGGCTAAAACTTCCCAAATTATATGCCTCGATACCTTCAATAGCTAAAATGCAAACATATGGTAAAAGTCCAGCTTCAAGTTTGTCACAATCAAAATTAAAACACATTCATTAAAGAATTACCTGTGAAACTTTGATGCTATTCATTTATACCTGATCTGATGTTGGACCTTGTTTTAAAAAATTTTGTCCTGCTATTATTCAGGTGGACATCCACACAACTGGAATAAACTAAGTACCACATGTCTGACTGAAATAGATTCTCTTAATCAGAAAGTGCAGGAAGAGAACTGGAAAGTGTTTGTTAATGTTCCTGTTAGACAGACAGAAAAATCAGCACCAGTTACTTTAGGTATATTTATGTATGAATTGGTCAGATGTTTTGTTTTATGTATATTTCTGAAGTGTTAATTATGTCAGATTAATTGATTATTGATAATACCACTAATTAATAACTGCAAAATCAATTACATTTGGAATTCAAGGCTCAAACTGCAATAGCTCAAATGCCATGGATTTCATAAACCCTTTTTTTATCCCTTTTGTTAAAGTTTAAATGTATTTTCACCTTGATAGCTTGTAAACACCTCTAGATTGAACTGTTTTAGGTATCAAAGTTTGACTGTAATAGTGTGTTGCTATTATTCAATTGCACATGTATCTAGTTAGGCCTACTCAATTTGAAATGAGCAACTTATTTGTGCCTTCAAACACACAAGAGCTCTTTTATTGAAAATTCCTTATTCCTTACATCTATCAAACCAGGAAATCTATTAATATTTAATCCCCTTAATCAATAAATGATTCAGGAGATGTGTTTTGTAATGTCATAATGAGAATTCCATTGTTATTTTAAAAATTTATTTTGTTATAGCTGACAGTACAGCCTCTACAGTTACTCAGAGAACAACTACTAATGGCTCAGTTACTGCTGCAGGAGATTCCACAACAGTTACTCCTGCCGCACCAAAGGATGGGGTAAATTTTTTTGTAAAAGTAAATAAGGCATTACTGAAAATTAAGAAATTGTGACGATATTTTAATACTGTGATCAGAAATAGAGGGATATGTTTAAAATGTGTCTTGTTATGCCATATCAGATTGTGGAATGTAGTTTCAGACCTTTCAGAATAATTTGTTGAAGTTCTGAAATATTTGGCATTAAAGGGCATTTTGATATCGACAAAGGTAAAAAATACATACAGCTGTATCTGAAATTTGGCAACAAGCATTTTTAAAAGGGTAATTTTTCGCAGCAAGGTGATTGATACATATCTGAAATGTTGTCACAAGCTTTGTATTATTTTCAATATCATGATATGTTATATCAGATCTGTCCAGGTTATCAGATGACAATTGAGAGTTGGGATATTACTATTAAACATTGGCTCGTAAATTCTTTGTTATTTTTGCAAAACATTGTGGTTAGTGCATAATGATTAATTGCCATAAGTTAATGGTATAGTGGTATATAATGTGATGATAATAATGACTTAGCAGAAGGTGAGGTCATTATCTATATTGAAGTCAATACCGCTGTCCCATGACATTTTTTCACATTTTGCCATCTATTTATAAACATTAGAATGACATGTTAATTTTTTATACATGTAAGTATTTTTGTCTGAGGAATGATATCCCCACTTAGCATTACAACATTTATTGTTAAATCTCAAGAAACAATTGAAGTTTAAGCGTTTCAGATGTACACACCACCGACACATTATTGTGTTGTTATTGTTTCAAGACTAGAGATGCTATTCTACAACAACAGTAAGGTACTACTGTATGGTAATACTCTGATACTATCACATGGTAATAACCGCTTGACATTTTAACCAACATTTATATATTCCACATGAAAAGTATTTCAGCCAATGAAAAGAAAGCACTTTTCATTGGTATGAAATAAAAAAAATACATGTATATAACTTAACATTTCATGAAAGGTCTTTGTTCCTCAAATTGATTTTGATTGCATACTGGGAATCTTTTGATTATCATAAATTAACCAAAAATTGCAAATTTAATGTACAAGTTTCAACCCATCAGACCATAGTTGACAATTTGTGTTGCTTCAGAGCCAGCTGAAAAGGGTTAGGCATAATCATTTCTCTCCCTAAAACCTATTTATCTTGTGAATATCATTGACATATTTATAGATATAAAATGTTCTTAAAAAATTTCAAAAATTAGGATTCTTCCTCTTTATCACACTGGTCAGTAAATGTTATATATTTAATATTTAGTCAGTATCTAAAAGTGTGGTAGGTAGTCTGTTAATTTAATCATGATGAATTTTTTCTTGCCATTAGGTATTCTCTTATTTGAAGAAAAAGCCAATATTCAGTTACTTTCTGATGGATTTACCAGATGCCAAAAGTAGACAACTGTTTAAAGGATCACAAGTCCAGATCTGGGCAGTGGAAGGTATACTATTGTTAGTTGTACAAAGTATTCAACTGTGATATTTCCATACACCACCATACAGTGTAATAGTATCAAGTGATACCCGTAGTCATGTACTTTTCACAAGTCCATCCATCTGTCCATTTGGGATTGCTTTTTGTTTAGTATTACTTCAAAATGGGAATTAAGACTATTCAACATAAAATAGAAGGGTTAATTTGATATGTTGATGATAGAAGTGAAATGGTCCCAGTTTATTCCCTTGATACACTGCTAATTTTGGGGTTTTAAATCAATAACATAGAACACAATCAGGCATTCTCTTCAAACTTGTAATTTTTTTTACCATAAAATGCATATTAAGATTTATTATAATACCTAGTCTCAAAAGTATTATTTGATTCAGTCATGTGACCATCTATCCATTCTCCTACCTGTCTGTCCAGCTACTTGTCGTTTTCTTTCTGCCCTCTTACTAATAATTTGCTGTGATTGGAATTACATACTGTCTTCAAACATTGTTTGTATGCTGTTGACCTTAAAACTTAGACAAATTCATTTTTTATGCCCCCGCGACGATAAGTTGGGGGGCATATTGTTTTACCCCCGTCTGTCCAAGGGGGCTACATGGTTTGTCCGGGCAACTCTTCCTACAGTTTTTATGCTAGAAAGTTTTTATTTTGCAGATCATTTGTACATATATTGAAGATGTGCATGTGATATGGATTTTGATTTTGGTGCATTTTTGTCAAAAATATACATTGTTGAACTTAGTCATTTTGGGTGGTTTTTCATAGATGGTACATAGTTTGTCCTCGCAACTCCTCTTATGGTTTTGATTCAGGAAGTTTTTATTTTGCAGATCATTATACCCCCGCTTTGCGGGAGGTATATAGTGTTCATGGTGTCTGTCCGTCCTTCCTTCTGTCCGTCCATCCGTCTTTTTGTACCCAACAGCTGGTATCCATTACTCCTCCTAAACCACTAATTGGAATTTCATGAAACTTATGCAGGAGCTTAATTACATATTGTAGATGTGCACTATGCTTTTTGTTTTCCACTAATTCCCTTTTTTTCCAGATTTTTTACGTGTTTTGGACTTTGTCATTTTAGCTCAATGCAAACTATATGGTATCCACATGGTATCCACTACTTCTACTAAACCACTGATTGGAATTTCATGAAACTTATGCAAGAGCTTAATTACATATTGTAGATGTGCACTATGCTTTTTGTTTTCCAATAATTCCCTTTTTTCCAGATTTTTGACATGTTTTGGACTCTGTCATTTTAGCTCAATGCAAACAATATGGTATCCACTACTCCTCCTAAACGACTGATCAGAATTTCATGAAACTTATGCAGGAGCTTAATTACATATTGTAGATGTGCACTATGGTTTTTGTTTTCCAATTATTCCCTTTTTTCCAGATTTTTGACATGTTTTGGACTTTGTCATTTTAACTCCATGCAAACCATATGGTGACCACATGGTATCCACTACTCCTTCTAAACCATTGATCAGAATTTCAAGAAACTAATGCAGAAGCTTAATTACATATTGTAGATGTGCACTACGGTTTTTGTTTTCCAATAAATCCCTTTTTCCAGATTTTTGACACGTTTTGGACTTTGTCAGTTTAGCTCAATGCAAACCATATGGTGACCACATGGTATCCATTAGTCCTCTTAAACCACAGAATGGAATTCCATGAAACATATGCAGGAGCTTAATTACATATTGTAAATGTGCACTATGCTTTTTGTTTTCCAATAATTCCATTTTTTCCAAATTTTTTACATGTTTTAGAGTTTGTCATTTTAGCTCTTTTACCTCAATGCAAACCGTATGGTGAATACTCTTACTCGACCACTAATCAGAACTTCATGAAACTTATGCAGGACCTTAATTACATATTGTAGATGTGCACTTTGTTTTTTTTTGTTTTTTGTTTTCCAATAATTTGTTTTTTCTAGATGTTAATGAAATGCAGGAAGAGGCAGGGGCGGGGGGTATCCGTGGCCCACTAGGCCACAGTAACTCTAGTTTGTACCTATATTGAAGATATGCATGTGATAAGGATTTTCATTTTGGTTAATTTTTGTCAAAAATATACATTGTTGAAGTTTGTCATTTTTAGCGTGCCGGGATGAATGTCCGGAGAGCTATCGTCTTTCCCCCGGCGTCGGCTTCGTCTGCGTCAGCAAAACTTTAACTTGGCTTGTAGAATTGAGACCTTAATAGCTAGGATGTTGATATTTGGTATGTGACTTCCTTGTAATATGAGCTTTCTTCTGGTACTATACTTGTAGACATTTTGACCTTGACCTTGCCCTTAGGGCAATTTTTAAAAAACTTTAACCTTGCCTCTAGAAGGTATGCTTTTAGTGGTAGGGTGTTCATATTTGGTATGTAACTTTCTTATGATGAGAGCTTTCTTCTGGTACCATACTTGTAGACATTTTGACCTTGACCTTGCTCTGAGGGCAATTTTTAAAAAACTTTAACCTTGCCCATAGAAGGTAGGCTTTTAGCGGTAGGGGATTTATATTTGGTATGTTACTTCCTTATGATGAGTGCTTTCTGGTGGTACCATATTTGTAGACATTTTTACCTTGACCTTGACTGAGGGCAATTTTTGAAAAAACTTTAACCTTTCCTCTAGAAGGTAGGCTTTTAGTTGTAGGTGTTCATATTTGGTATGTAACTTCCTTATGACGAGAGCTTTCTTCTGGTACCATACTTGTAGACATTTTGACCTTGACCTTGCCCTGAGAGCAATTTGTAAAAAACTTTAACCTTGCCTATAGAGGGTAGGCCTTTTGTGGTAGGGTGTTTATATTTTGTATATAACTTCCTTATGGTGAGAGCTTTCTTGTGGTACCATATTTGTAGATATTTTGACCTTGACCTTGCCCTAAACTTTAACTTTGCTTCTAGAATTAAGTTGTTTAGTGGTAGGGTGTTCATATTTGGTATGTGATGTTCTTTTGATGAGAGCTTGCTAATGGTACCATATTTGTAGACATTTTGACCTTGACCTTGCCCTGAGGGCAATTTTTTAAAAACTATAACTTTGCTTCTAGAATTAAGTTGTTTAGTGATAGGATGTTAATATTTGATATTTGACTTTCTTGTGAAGAAAGCATTCTATTAATTTTGAATTTATTGGGCATTGAGGTTACTGGAATCCCCGGCGAGCTATGTTGTCTTCTGACAACTCTTGTTTAGTGATTTTGTGATAGAGGATACATACATGTAGTTTGTCCACGCAACTCCTCCGACAGTTTTGATGCTAGGAAGTTTTTTTTTTGCAGATCTTTTGTACCTATATTGAAGATGTGCATGTGGTAAGGATTTTGATTTTGGTTAGTTTTTGTCAAAATTATACATTGTTGAATTTTGTCATTTTAACTTTGTCATTTTTTGGTGATTTAGTAATACAAATGTAGGGGGTACATAGTTTGTCCACACAACTCCTCCTACAGTTTTTATGCTAGGAAGTTTTTATTTTGCAGATAATTTGTACTTATATTGAAGATGTGCATGTGGGATGGATTTTTATTTTGATGCATTTGTGGAAAAAATACACATTGTTGAACTTAGTCATTTATTGGGCGAATTATTAATAGAGGGTTACACAGATTGTCCGCACAAGTCCTCCTAGAGTTTTGATGCTAGGAAGCTTTTATTTTGCAGTTCATTTGTACCTATATTGAAGATGTGCATGTGGTATGTATTTTTATTTCAGTTCATTTTTTTTTTCACAAATATACATTGTCAACTTTTAATTTTTTGGTGATTTAGTAATAGAGGGTACATAGTTAATCTGTGCAACCTAGAATAACATGTGTTTAGCGGGGGGCATCATATGTGTCTTACAGACACAAATATAACTAAAAAATCCCAATTTGTTTCAACCTTGCACGGGGGCATGTCATCCTCTAGTTGGTTTGATGCATTTGAAGTTTTGTCCATTGAAACATCAAAATTTTGCAAAAAAGATTGCAAAGAATCATGTAATCTGCCATTCATAATTTTGCATCATTGGTATAAATTGTTATAGAATTATTTCCATTGAAATTTTGAAATTTAATGTTTTCATTGGTGATCAACCTAAACCAGATTATGTAGAGAAAAAATTAAGCGATGTAACAAAAATGGCAGACATAGTCTTGCAGCTGACATGAACGCTGCAATAGATGTTAGATTCCTCAAAGTATCTTGTAAGCACATGTCCTTCTAAAGGACTGCTTGGATTTTGATGAAATGTTACACATATGTAGTATATCATCTGTAAATGTGCATGAAATAACATGGTCTCTGTCCGAAATTTTGAAGTTTAGATAATTCATCTTTTAATATTTTCCGTAAAAAAGGGGGGAGGAACCTTGTCGGTGTATGTCCTTTTAAAAACGGTTGCTTGGATTTTCATGAAATATTAGACAGTTTTAGTATACCAACCGAAGATGTGCATGAAATAATATGATTGCTGCTTCAAATTTTGATTGGGAGATAATAGTTTTTAGTTCGCCTCAACAAAGTTGAGGGGGACTATTGGATTACTCCCGGTGTCCGTGTCTGTGTCCGCATCTTCGTCTGCATCCGCATTTAGGTATATATCTTGGTAACTATGAAGGGTAGGGTCATCAAACTTTGTGTACAGATGCATCTTGGGCTATCTCACAGCCTCCAGGAAAATTAGGTCTCTTTGACCTATATTTTCCGCTTCACTGGCTTTCATTCAATTTTAGGTCAGAGTTGATATCTCAGTAACTGTACATGGTAGGATCATCTAACCTTGCATGTGCATGCATCTTTGGGGGTAGGTCAGCATCCAGGAAAAATTAGGTCACTTTGACCTATTTTTTCTGCATGATCGACTTACATTCAAGTTTATGTCCGAGTTCAGACATTCAAGTTTACGTCCGAGTTCAGATCTACGTAACTGTACATGGTACAATTATCTAACTTTGCATGTGCATGCATCTTTGGGGGTAGGTCAGCATCCAGGCAAAATTAGGTCACTTTGACCTATATTTTCTGCATGATTGACTTACATTCAAGTTTATGTCCGAGTTAAGATCTAAGTAACTGTACATGGTAGGATCATCTAACGTTGCATGTGCATGCATCATTGGGGGTAGGTCAGCATCCAGGCAAAATTAGGTCACTTTGACCTACATTTTCTGCATGGTTGACTTACGTTCAAGGTTACATCCGAGTTCAGATCTAAGTAACTGTACATGGTACAATCATCTAACCTTGCATGTGCATGCATCTTTGGGGGTAGGTCAGCATCCAGGCAAAATTAGGTCACTTTGACCTATATTTTCNAAGTTTATAAAACTTTATTTTTCACAAACATAAAATTTTTATTGAATGAATTTCAAACAATATAAACAAAAATACAAATATTTAACAAATATTTCACAATATTGACACTTTTATATATATATGCAGTCAGAGGTACATTGTGTCGTAATTGTCGTCAGCTGTTCTGTACTTCCGGTCTGTACTGGGCTTTCGTTTAATCGAAAAATCCGCTTAATCGCAAAATTTTCTCTGACAAATGGGCTTTGCAATTAAGCGGAATCCACTGTATATCATCTGTAAATGTGCATGAAATAACATGGTCTCTGTCCGAAATTTTGAAGTTTAGATAATTCATCTTTTAATATTTTCCGTAAAAAAGGGGGGAGGAACCTTGTCGGTGTATGTCCTCTTAAAAACGGTTGCTTGGATTTTCATGAAATATTAGACAGTTGTAATATACCAACCGAAGATGTGCATGAAATAATATGATTGCTGCCTCAAATTTTGATTGGGAGATAATAGTTTTTAGTTCGCCTCAACAAAGTTGAGGGGGACTATTGGATTACTCCCGGTGTCCGTGTCCGTGTCCTCGTCCGCATCTTCGTCTGCATCCGCATTTAGGTATATATCTTGGTAACTATGAAGGGTAGGGTCATCAAACTTTGACCTATATTTTCCGCTTGACTGGCTTTCATTCAATTTTAGGTCAGAGTTGATATCTCAGTAACTGTACATGGTAGGATCATCTAACCTTGCATGTACATGCATCTTTGGGGGTAGGTCAGCATCCAGGAAAAATTAGGTCACTTTGACCTATTTTTTCTGCATGATCGACTTACATTCAAGTTTATGTCCGAGTTAAGATCTAAGTAACTGTACATGGTAGGATCATCTAACGTTGCATGTGCATGCATCTTTGGGGGTAGGTCAGCATCCAGGCAAAATTAGGTCACTTTGACCTATATTTTTCGCATGATCGACTTACGTTCAAGGTTACGTCCGAGTTCAGATAAAAGTGACTGTACATGGTACAATCATCTAACCTTGCATGTGCATGCATCTTTGGGGGTAGGTCAGCATCCAGGCAAGATTAGGTCACTTTGACCTATATTTTCCGCATGATCGACTTATTTTCAAGTTTATGTTCGAGTTCAGATCTACGTAACTGTACATGGTACAATCATCTAACCTTGCATGTGCATTCATCTTTGGGAGTAGGTCAGCATCCAGGCAAAATTAGGTCACTTTTACCTATATTTTCAGCATGATTGACTTACATTCAAGTTTATCTTCTAGTTCAGATCTAAGTAACTGTACATTTTAGGATCATCTAACGTTGCATGTGCATGCATCTTTAGGGGTAGGTCAGCATCCAGGAAAAATTAGGTCACTTTGACCTACATTTTCTGCATGATTGACTTACGATCAAGGTTACATCCGAGTTCAGATCTAAGTAACTGTACATGTTACAATCATCTAACCTTGCATGTGCATGCATCTTTGGGGGTAGGTCAGCATCCAGGCAAAATTAGGTCACTTTGACCTATATTTTCTGCGTGATTGACTTACATTCAAGTTTACTTCCGAGTTCAGATCTAAGTAACTGTACATGGTAGGATCATCTAACCTTGCATGTGCATGCACCCTTGGGGGTAGGTCAGCATCCAGGCAAAATAAGTCACTTTTCCGTTTATGTCCGAATTCAGGTCTTGGTTACTGTACATGGTAAGATCATCTAGCCTTTGTTTACATGCAAAAGGGATGGTAAATGAGCACCCTGGCCAAATAGGGTTTCTGTGTCCATGTGCCATAACGAGGCGAACTTTGTAATCGTTGATTACCTACCGTTTTTTGGTGTGTATTACATGCACATTTTTTCATTTCTCATTTCATTTCTCAACAACTACATGTTATAGGACAATGATGTTTCATCAAATTAATGGCCTTGATGAGTACTACCCAAATCATTGACAATTAGGTGGCTTTGACCTACATTTTATGCTTCAGTGACTTTGGTTAAGTTTCGCGTTAAAGTCTATTTCTGAACAACTACACATTATAGGACAATGATGTTTCATCAAATTAATTGCCCCAAATCATTGACAATTAGGTGACTTTGACCTACATTTTACGCTTCAGTGACTTTGGTTAAGTTTTGCATTAAAGTCCATTTCTCAACAACTACACATTATAGGACAATGATGTTTCATCAAATTGATTGCCTTGATGAGTACTACCCAAATCATTGACAATTGGGTGGCTTTGACCTACATTTTACGCTTTAGTGACTTTGATTAAGTTTTGCATTAAAAGTCTATTTCTGAATAACTACACATTATAGGACAATGATGTTTCATCAAATTATTGGCCATGATGAGTACTACCCAAATCATTGACAATTAGGTTGCTTTGACCTACATTTTACGCTTTAGTGACTTTGGTTAAGTTTTGCGTTAGAGTCCATTTCTCAACAACTACACATTATAGGACAATGATGTTTCATCAAATTAAT
>MJUU01069926.1:144935-156158 GCA_002080025.1 Modiolus philippinarum | reverse complement strand
GAAAAATAGTTTAAATTTAGTTATGGTGTAAAGCATTTAGGAGATGATAAATATTTTTGCCGACAAAAACCAGAAGTAAAGATTTAACAATAATGCTGTATTTATATCCTTTATGAATAAGTTTATTCAACGGATTGATAAGTTTGGAAGGACAATTTTTGAATTTATCCGCTTTGTAAATGATATTTCCATAGAAGTTTGGATGTGAAATGCCCTGATGTATAAGAGCCCAGCATGTAGAACCAAATTTTCTTAATAAGTCAATGAATCTATAATAAAATTTAGAGAATGTTTTTATCAATTTATGATATCTAAACCCTTGATGCACAAGTTTGTCAGTGAGACAAAGATTTCGGTCGTTGAAGTCAGAAACATTACTACATACTCGTGCATATCGAACAAGTTGTGAAATGTAGACCCCGTAAGAACATCGCCGTCGAGATGGGGGAAATTGACTATAGGGAGTGAGAAATCATCCCTTTTATCATAAACCTTAGTGTTTAACTTTCCTTGATTTATTGATATATCAAGATCAAGAAAAGGAGTATAATCACTGCAGCTATTGGATTTATTTAAAGTAAGTTCTGCAGGATAAATTTCATCTGTAAATTTAGAAAATTCAGGATTATTTAAAGTCAAAAAATCGTCCAAATATCTATATGTATTGTTAAATTTATCCACTAAATGCTGTTTAGAAGGGTCTTTTTGAATTTTTGCCATGAATTGTGACTCGCAGCAATAAAGAAATAAATCTGCTATGAGAGGTGCACAGTTGGTATCCATAGGTATCCATGCTGATAGACTGTATCACCGAAACGAACAAAAATATTATCAAGAAGAAAATTTAATGCTTTTATCATATCCTGACAAGTCCAGTTGGTATATTTGTCATGTTTGTCGTCACTGAAAAACGATTTAAATGTATTGCAACAAATGTATGTACATCCTAATTATTTGAAGGACCATTTGATCAAATACGAACATTTTAGTCATGCATTGCAAAAATGCAACTTGGGTGGATTAATTTTCAAATACAAGTGGGCTTTGAAATTCACCATTAAGAGAAAAGAGGTCAACATTAAAGCTTACAAACAAATCTTACAAACGTGTGTACAATGATTGATATAATATTGTACTTTCTTTATAACTAAAGTACGTAAAGGTACGAGAAAATGATGTAATACAAGTTCCATAACAATGCTTAGTTTAAATCTGGCTTCTGTATCTATCAAAACAGCACCTGAATCGGTTTTCAAGGGCCTGGATATAGATTGTATGTAGATTGTGGGTGAAATAAGTTTCTGCATATGGTGATTTGGACAACTTGGGTCTTTTCAGAAAAAAACGCATCAAAGAATTTTGAAACCCTTAAAAAACCTAAAGGAAAAGGCCAAAATGTGTCGATGTATCGTTCAAAGTGAAGGCATAGTTTAAAGCAACTTACTGTGTCAATGAGAAACGCCACGTTCCATGCAATATATGGACACTGCAATATTGTTCAAAATCTTGAAAACCTTGGAGTCATACATATGCACAGAAGGCTTTAACTCATTTATGCTATTGTTTTTCAGTGGTAGCATCATTTCCAATGGTAGCAAAGATTCGTAGCCCCGGTCGTGCAACTTTGTTATTTTTTCTATTCTATTGCTTAATCGATTATTTTTTTCCACTACGATATAGCTTACATACTGCTAACTTATCAATCATTCAATTCAAGCATGAACAGAATCAGCACCATAGTCTTGCAAGTCGTGCCATAATATAATTCTTAAGTCATATTTGAATTGAATTGTTCCAATAAGGAAACTACCGACAAAAAAAAACAAATTAAGGTACAATTTAAGACAGCATTGTAGAATAAAATTATTGTAGTAAAACTAGCTTATCAAGAAAAAAACGATTGACGAAACATAATTGAAATACAAACAGAACTATAAAGTACAAACTCTAGTAACAATGATTAATGAATGATGGGCAAATACAATGGCTGTCATCTATGAAATTCATGTTTTGATCCAAACGTAACCTGATTATTCTGTTAATCTTGTTTATCCTGTCACAGGACTTTGATTGATGTGTTCATGGCCTCTGTTGTTTTCTTTTGATATTCTAAAAACGTTTCATAAACTTGTAGGTTCGCATTCATACCTGTAGTGTGAAAAACCTGGTATGCCGGTATTCACGATGAAGAATTAAACCGATTTTTGTGAAAACTTGCAATAGTTGGATTTATTCGCTAGATAATAAATCCCCTTTATCTTAGGATCGGTCATGTTTGTTCGTACAGCTACTAGATTTATCTCGCTTTGGACACTAGCCGATACTGAGTTTAACACGTGATCTAAAATTTTGACGTCATCGCCCTTTTCGAAGTTAGATTCCTTTCTTTCAACGTCTGCCATTAGGAGGAAAAGTCTGTCGACAAACTTCATTTGAAATAAGGATTTCTTTAGAAATATAGAAGTATACATAGAAGACCATCGGTAAATTTAGATAATGCAGCATTTATCAAAATTCCAAATCATATTTAAGTGAATATGATATAGCATTTTAATTCTTTTGGTCAATTTTAGGAGAAAAAAAGTTTAGCCACGTGGCAGTTGTTCAATTGGATGATAAAAAATACTGCTTAGCTAAAAGTTGATGATAAGGACACCTTTACTATTGCTTCTATCTAAGTAATTTTAACAGGTTTGATATTATATTATTTAGAACGCCATCGTGAAATAAAACCCGTCACTTCAGTCACCGATAGCCACGTGGCTTACCACAAATATCACACAAGCATGGCTTTAGGCCTCTTATATTGGTTTACGATAAGGAGAGAATAAAATATGACTTCTTCAAGGAGAATTATATATTGCCATTTATAAGGGTATCGAAAACTTACTTTTGGGCAGGATTATAAATAAATGCCTTAATAAGGCATCTAATATGGAAATGAGGCAATTGTAGGATCAGGTGAATAAGGAATGCCTTTACCAGGTTTAAGGCACTAATAAGGATAAGGATAATAAGGTTATGCCACAGATGAATTACCTGTAAAGTAATGGCTCTGATAGGGATGAAGATAATGTTGTTTGGTTGCCACTGATAATTAGCAATATGAAAATGCCACTTATAAGGATAATGATAATGATGATAATGTATTAATGCATTAAATAAGGCTATTGATATGGTATTATGGCATTGAATAAGGATAAGGTTAATGCATTTTAGCATTCAATAACGATATGTTAATGTATTGTGGCATTTATTAAGGATAAGGATGATCTATTGTGGCATCCAATAAGGATAAGGATAATGTATTATGACATTCAATAAGGATAAGGATAATGTATTATGTCAATAATAGCCACTTAGAAGGATAAAGGTGTTGTTATGTCATGTTTTGAGATAGCCTTTTAAATGAGTGGGACTTGGCCTATACATGATCTATTATGTTGGCGGACAAGTTTATCTGTTATATGATTTATTGTATCTAATTACAAAACCCGTGTATTACAGAATGCATTCATATGGTGCAAATAAAGCATCAGCCCTCTTAATAAAAAAGGCAAAATTTAAAGTAATTTCAGGTATAAAATGGGTCGTACTATAAGGCAATCCAAACGTATGACCAAAAGTCCGTATGCATCAAGGAAGAAATCAGGTGGTGATGACAATAATAAAAACACAGCGGTAACTGTCACCCAGCATGATAATACTGGTACAGTAGGGAGTATGTTGCAAGTCGATGATTTTGATTCAAATGTTAGTGATTAGGGTATCACCAGGATTGCAGCTTCAGTTGAAAAGCAGATTCTCCCAGGGGTCAGAGATAGTAAATTCTTTAAGAGCCCCTGATAACATTATGGCAACAAACAGTGGAGCAGGTATAACTTTAAGTAGTATAGTTAATCAGACATAACACGAACCTGATCAGGTGTTAAGCATTAATGATAGTTAAGGTGTTCATGTCTCTCAGCAAATTAAAAAAATAGATAAAAGGAAGTACAGAGACTAAGGAATTTTGTTAGACAAAAGGAACACTGAAGTAAGCAAAAATTTATCTATATATTATGATGGTCAGTTGGTTTTAAAGCCAACTGATTTCAAAACTGATTACTGATATCAATACGTGGCAGGATGCCTTTATTATCTATTCAAAAGATCTCCTTGAACAGTTATCCTCAACTAGTCTTACCCACTGCCATAGCATTCAAACTTTTGACTTTTCTACACTTTATACAACCCTGCCACACAATAAACTGAAAACAGTAATTGCAAATTTAATACATCAATGTTTCTGCACAAAAAATAGAGAACGCAGATATAACTATTTAGTACATTGTAGTAGGGAAAGTCAAGACATATTTTGTTAAGAACCACACGCTGATTCAAATAAGAAGTACACAGAGACTGACGTAATCAAAATGTTAGAATTTTTTGATCGACAATAGTTTTGTCAAATTTGGAGGTCGTGTTTCCCAACAGACAATAGGGATTCCTATGGGAACAAACTGTGCGCCGCTTTTAGCTGACCTTTTCCTTTACTCGTACGAGGCCAAGTTTTTACGGGGGCTTATTCAAAGAAAACAACAACATTTAGCCCAGTCCTTTGATTCCAGCTTCCGCTACATAGACGATGTACTTTCTCTTAATAATCCTAAATTTAAGGAGTGTTTACATCAGATCTATCCATATGAGCTTGAAATTAAAGAAACAACTGAAACACCTACTTCAGCTTCGTACCTAGATCTTTCATTGTATATTGACGAAAATGGACGTTTGAAATCTAAGCTATATGACAAGCGTGATGATTTTAACTTCTCGATTGTGAACTTTCCCTTTCTTAGCAGCAATATACCTACCTCTCCAGTCTATGGAGTGTACATTTCACAGTTGATTCGTTACTGTCGAGCATGTACAATGTAGTTTGTACAGTGATTTTTTGAACAGAGAAAAAACACTGTCCCAAAAGCTGCTTAGTCAGGGATTTGTTCAACCTTTGTAAATTTCATCCCTCAAGAAATTCTATGACCGTCACCATAGCATCATTGAAAGATATGACGTGTCAGTATCCCAAATGAAGGTGGACATTTTCAGCTAGATTCACGTCTTCCCGGATTTGACTACCTACCTTGACATTTTCCCGGATTGAATCACTCACAGTGTGACGGGTGCTGTTAACAGAGCAGGACATGCTTACCCTTCCGGAGCACCTGATGTCTCTCTCAGTTTCACTGGATTTCACACTGTGAGTGCCTTTGTTCTGAATGTTGTGATTTCTGTTTCTGTGCTTTGTGTCTGTCTTGCGTCGTTGTTTTTGTTTCTAGCGTCATTGTTTTCTGTATTCTCGTTTTTGCCCTGTCTTTGGACTTCGATTTTTGTGAATTTCACTCCTTTGTTCCTTCGGCATTCTACTGCCGTTGTTTCAAGCATTTATACATCAGAACATCCAATAAGCATTCAAGGCATACTGAAATATATGTACAATATTAAAGTAGGAGCAAGTAGATGCAATGGGTTAGGTTGGAGGGACTATGATAAACAATTCAGACTAAAAAAGGCTTGTTCACCGTCCATGAGCGGGGATGGGTTGTTGCTGATCAAGAGTTGTGGTTACTATATATGCAAAGAGCACAAATGTACAATTATCAAAAAATAAACCTGTACAAGTATCACAAAGTTGTCAACTACGGAAGTGTTATGAGTACAATAATACAGGTCGTTGTACACATCCATACTGTCGTTACAGTCATAGTTGTCTCAAATGTGACGGTAAATGCAAATCCACTAATACATTTGTAATACCCATTTTGGTCAATCTAACCCGATTTTCAATAAGTTAAACCTAAATATTGACCAAAATACGAACAAGAGATGAGGGACAAGCAGTACAAGGATCAAACAACCAACTAGCTAAGCAATGACTAAATCATCTTTGTAAAAACTCCAGTAAAGGTTGATGTTTTAAAGAAAATGTTACTTTCATATCCGCAAAAACTTTTGTCTGACGGGTTTGAGTTTGGTTTTAAAATAAACAAGAACTGTCGCCGAATGGCAGCCAAATATACCCCCGCTCATTGAACCCTGGATCGATATGATAAGTGCAAATTTAAGTTGGTGTAGACACAATACAGGTGTGGACAAAGTTCAAGTGTGGACACAATACAAGTATGGACACAATGATATAATCTTCAAGAAAGAATTTTTCACAAGGATTCCAATGAAAATACTCTGTCTAAATCAGACAAATATCAAATTCATCCCCTTTTTTTAGCTTATTTGACATTTTACACAAAAAGCATAAGCATTAGAGAAATTCCATTACAACTTTGAAAACTTTTCAAGAGGATTACAATGATGAAAGTGTGTCTCTCCAACAGTTTGACTTCACAATATCTATGCTTAAAAATTGTTCTTGAAAAAAACAAGATAATTGCAGGAGAAATCAACGACAGTCAAAGTCGAATTATCTCCCTTCCTGATTTCAAACAATAATCAAATTTCTTCATGCCTGCATGCACATCTACATATAGTGTTCTTCCTTTGTGTAAAGTTTCATCAAAATCCTTCAAGTGGTTTAAGAGGAGTTGCACTTACGAGATAACCCATACATAGGGAATCAACAAAAGTCAAAGTCAAATTATGTCTCCTTCCTTGTTTCGGACAATAATTAAATTCCTTCATGCACATCTCCATATAGTGTCCTTCCTTTGTGTAACGTTTCATAAAAATCCTTTAAAGCGGTTGAAGAGGAGTTGCGCTTACTAGGTAACCCATACATAGAGAATCAACGAAAAGTCAAAGTCGAATTATCACCCCTTCCTGATTTCGGACAATAATCATATTTCTTCATGCACATCTCCATATAGTGTCCTTCCTTTGTGTAAATTTTCATTAAAATCCTGTAAGTTGTTTAAGAGAAGTTGCGCTTATAAGGTAACCCATACATAGGGAATCAACGAAAAGTCAAAGTCGAATTATATCCCCTTCCTGGTTTTTGACAATAATAATATTCCATCATGCATATCTCAATATAGTGTCCTTCCTTTGTGTAAAGTTTCATCAAAATTCTTCAAGTCGTTTAAGAGGAGTTGCGCTTACGAGGTAACCCATACATAGGGACTCAACGAAAAGTCAAAGTCTAATTATCTCCCCTTCATAGTTTCGGACAATAATTATGTTCCTTCATGCACATCTCCATATAGTATCCTTCCTTTGTGTAAAGTTTCGTCAAAATCCTTCAAGTGGTTTAAGAGGAGTTGCGCTTACGAGAAGTGAGGACAGACGGACGGACAGACAGACAGGGTGATTCCTATATACCCCCAAACTTTGTTTGCGGAGGTATAATTACAAAGGGCCTCGAGTGGCTGTTGATTGTAAGAATTTGAAATCAGCCTATCAATTCGTGTCTTAAACTGAAGAAAAAATAATGAAAGAAGTTGCTTTAGGTAGAATCGGTGGTCCTTTTTTCGAAAGGCCTATGTCAAATCGACGGCTATCGCCAATTGGTGTTGTAAAGAAAAAAACCCGTCGACTGGTTGGCGTCTATTCATCATATCGAGGGGTCACAGGTAAAAGGTGATATAAGTATATATATTTGTTAAGCAGATATCCCCTTTTACTTGTGACCCCTCGATATATCATACCCGCTAGGGAAAAGCGTAAACAGTCCTATTAATCCTGAGCTAGCCACGGTTCAATATATGTCGTTTGATAAAGTTTTAGACACAACTGTCCCCTCGGTTAAAACGTCTCGCTGCGTTCAGACTCTAAGTTCTCCATCCTGACAACTTTGAACGTTTTGGGTTAAGGTTTAAACAATTTTTCTACAATAAATGTTTGCCAATGGGATGCTCTTCCTCACGTACCCTCTTCGAAAAATTCGCAACCTTTCCTGAATGGACAGTTAAAACAAATCACACACAGAAGAAATCGAGCATTATCTTGACGATTTTCTTCCTGCGGGTAGAGCTAAGACAAACCACTTTGAGTTTTTAATGTCAATATTTCGATAGGTATGTTCTGAATTAGGGGTACCTATTGCAAAGAAAAAGACGGAAGGACCAACTCCTGTTTGGCTTCTAGGTCTCGAAATTGATACGGTTCAAATGGTTTTACGATTACCACAAGATAAGTTGGAGCAAGCAAAACTACAGCTTTTGCGTATAAAAAGGAAACGTTAAGTCACTCTGAATCAGCTTCAATAATTTGTAGGTTTACCCAATTTCTGTGCAAAAGCAATTCCGTCGGTCCGAGCTTTCAAAAGACGCTTCTGTGATGCGATGTGTGGGGTCAAAAAACAAACTCCCCACATTCGGGTCTCAGCAGAAAAAAAGAGGACATTAGTATATGGCTTTACTTCTTAGGTTATTTTGACGGCACGTGTCGCTTTGACGAAAGAGTATGTCTTACTAACACGTAGCTAGACCTGTACACGGACATTGCAGGAAGTCCCGATTGTGGTGCTGCCGTATTTTTTTCTGGGCGTGGGACATTCTTTCCTTGGCAAGACTTATAGAAAAGCGAGGAAATAATGCATGATATAACTTTCCTAGAATTGGTTCCAATTGTTTTAACATTAAATCTTTTCAAAAACGAATTATCTTTTAAAATGATTATGTTTCATATTGATAACAAAGCACTGGTAACAACAGTTTATACGAAATCGTCCAAATCTAAGAGAGTTGTGCAGTTAATTCGGCCACTTGTGCTCAACACAATGTTGTGGGACATGCAAGTAAAAGCGTGCCACATAAGCGGCTTAGCCAACTGCAAGGCAGATTCTATTTCTCGCAAACAGTGGGACAGACTGAAAAAGGAGGCCCCAACGGCCGAGTTGGAACCAATAGACATTCCACAAAATTTCAAGCAGCTGATCTGGAATCTGAAATTAACAGACTTATAGATGCCTCAGAATCAGACAACACTAAAGTGACGAAATGCTTTAAACTGTCTCGAGGATTTTCCAAAAGAATATTGTTTAACTTCATTGTTTTCCCCTCCACTTTCACATATTACTATATTAATTGCATTTATGTCTTTAAATAAAAAATCGCATAACAGTACATATTTGTCGGCTATTAACAATCGTTGTAGTCTAGTTCTTGTGGCGACTTTTCTGAAAATTAATTAAGAAAATATTGGAAGGGATTAGACAAACGTCAGGACACAAGATTGCCTATTACGAAAGACCTTCTTGCTAAGTTGATAACGGTATTGCTTTTTGTGTGCAAGTCAAATTTTGAAGTAACACTATTTGCCTCGGCCTTTTCCCTCGCTTTTTACGGGTTTTTAGGGTAAGGGAATTAGTTCAGAGTAATAATTGGAAAGCACATAAGTTAATAAATGTATAAAGAACGTATCCATAACAAGTGCAAAAGGGATCGAGAAAATAAAACTGGTTATAGTATTTTCAAAAACAGACCTTTACGGGAAAGTTACTCATTTTCAAATAGTTAAAGATAAGTCTCCAACATGCGCCGCAATGTGGTTAAAAAGGTATCGTAAATTGCGACAATATAGACCTGGCCCCCTGTATTGTCATTTTGGGGGATCTCCAGTGACACGATATTAGTTTTTAGCTCACCTGGCTATGCCAGGGTGAGCTTTTGCCATCACTTGGCGTCCGGCGTCCGTCCGTCCGGCGTAAACTTTTCATTCAAAGATCTTCTCCTCTGAAACCACCGGGCCAATTGGAACCAAACTTGGTCACAATAGTCCTTGGGTGGTCCCCTTTAAAAATTGTATCCGGCATGTCCGTACCTAATCCAAGATGGCTTCCAGCGGGGAACATAGTTTTAACATTGGACCCTATGGGAAAACACATTCAAAGATCTTCTTCTCAGAAACTACCAGCCCAACTATAACCAAACTTAGTCACAATGGTCCTTAGATGGTCCCATCCAAAAAAGGTATCCGGCAGGTCCGTACCTAATCCAAGATGGCCGCCAGCGGGGAACATAGTTTTAACATAGGACCCAATGGGAAAGACATTCAAAGATCTTCTTCTCAGAAACTACCAGTCCAATTATAACCAAACTTAATCACAATGGTCCTTAGGTGGTCCCTTCCAAAAAAGGTATCCGACAGGTCCGTGCCTAATCCAAGATGGCCGCCAGCGGGGAACATAGTTTTAACATTGGACCCTATGGGAAAGACATTCAAAGATCTTCTTCTCAGAAACTACCAGTCCAATTATAATCAAACTTAGTCACAATGGTCCAAAGATGGTCCAATCCAAAAAAGGTATCCGACAGGTCTTTACCTAATCCAAGATGGCCGCCAGCGGGGAACATAGTTTTAACATAAGACCCAATGGGAAAGACATTCAAAGATATTCTTCTCAGAAACTACCGGTCCAATTATAACCAAACTTAGTCACAATGGTCCTTAGGTGGTCCCATCCTAAAAAGGTATCCGGCAGGTCCGTGCCTAATCCAAGATGGCCGCCAGCGGGGAACATAGTTTTAACATTGGACCCTATGGGAAAGACATTCATAGATCTTCTTCTCAGAAACTACCAGTCCAATTATGACCAAACTTAGACACAATGGTCCTTAGATGGTCCCTTCTAAAAAAGGTATCCGACAGGTCAGTACCTAATCCAAGATGGCCGCCAGCAGGGAACATAGTTTTAACATTGGACTCTATGGGAAAGACATTCAAAGATCTTTTTCCCAGAAACTACCAGTCCAATTATAACCAAACTTAATCACAATGGTCTTTAGATGGTCCTTCCTTAAAAAAGTATCCGACAGGTCAGTACCTCATCCAAGATGGCCGCCAGTTAGAACAAAGTTTTAACATTGGACCCTATGGAAAAGACATTCAAAGATCTTCTTCTCTGAAACTACAAGTCCAATTATAACCAAACTTAGTCACAATGGTTCTTAGATGGTCCTTTCCAAAAAAAGGTATCCGGCAGGTCTGTATTTCATCCAAGATGGCTATCAACGGGAACATAGTTTTAACATTAGACCCTATGGAATACACATTCGAAGATCTTCTCAGAAACTACTAGTCCAATTAGAACCAAACTAAGCCATAATGGTCCTAAGGTGGTCCCTATTGGCCCTATTGATTTTAAGGGGAACCTCTGCCCAAATTTTTGAATTTTTATTTGAATTGTGGTCTGAATGTTTCAATTTCAGCATTATGTATTACCTTGATTATAAGGGGAACCCCTGCCCAATTTTTTTTTGAATGGTGTTCTGTTATGGGTGGTAATGGATG
>MJUU01069926.1:93421-143853 GCA_002080025.1 Modiolus philippinarum | reverse complement strand
TCCCGATTGTGGTGCTGCCGTATTTGTTTCTGGGCGTGGACATTCTTTCCTTGGCAAGACTTATAGAAAAGCGAGGAAATAATGCATGTTTCCATTGATTTATTCACTTTTATACCTTTTCGGGGCCATTTAGGGCTTACTATATGGTGTGAGGTTCCTCACTGTGTTGAAGACCATATGGTGACCCCTAGATGTTTTGTTTTTTTGTCGTTTTAACCTGGATATGGGATGTTGTCTCCTTGACATTTACCCCATTTCCTTTCTTTTTCGTATGATATAACTTTCCTAGAATTGGTTCCAATTGTTTTAACATTAAATCTTTTCAAAAACGAATTATCTTTTAAAATGATTATGTTTCATATTGATAACAAAGCACTGGTAACAACAGTTTATACGAAATCTTCCAAATCTAAGAGAGTTGTGCAGTTAATTCGGCCACTTATGCTCCACACAATGTTGTGGGACATGCAAGTAAAAGCGTGCCACAAAAGCGGCTGAGCTAACTGCATAGCAGATTCTATTTCTCGCAAGCAGTGGGACAGACTGAAAAAGGAGGCCCCAACGGCCGAGTTGGAACCAATAGACATTCCACAAAATTTCAAGCAGCTGACCTGGAATCTGAAATTAACAGACTTATAGAAGCCTCAGTATCAGACAAAACTAAAGTGCCTATCGAAATGCTTTAAACTGTTTCGAGGATTTTCCAAAAGAATATTGTTTAACTTCATTGTTTTCCCCTCCACTTTCACATATTACTACATTTATTGCATTTATGTCTTTAAATAAAAAATCGCATAACAGTACATATTTGTCGGCTATTAACCATCGTTGTAAGTCTAGTTCTTGTGGCGATTTTTCTGAAAATTAATTAAGAAAATATTGGAAGGGATTAGACAAACGTAAGGACACAAGATTGCCTATTACGAAAGACCTTCTTGCTAAGTTGATAACGGTATTGCTTTTTGTGTGCAAGTCGAACACTATCTGCCTCGGCCTTTTCCCTCGCTTTTAACGGGTTTTTGGGGTAAGGGAATTAGTTCTGAGTAATAATTGGAAAGCACAAAAGTTAATAAATGTAAAGGACGTATCCATAACAAGTGCAAAAGGGATCGAGAAAATAAAACTGGTTATAGTATTTTCAAAAACAGACATTTACGGGAAAGTTACTCATTTTCAAATAGTTAAAGATAAGTCTCGAACATGCGCCGCAATGCGGTTAAAAAGGTATCGTAAATTGCGACAATATAGACCTGGCCCCCTGTATTGTTATTTTGGGGGATCTCCAGTGACACGATATTAGTTTTTTCAATAAGGCTTTGAGTTTCATAGGAGTCAATACAACATGCATCTGCTCACATTCTTTCCGTATTGGGTCAGCATCCTCGCACCTTGAAATTGGCACATCAATTGACGAGATCAAAAGGCTCGGGAGATGGAAGTCTGACGCATTCAAACGATACATTCGTTAGGTTGTAATATCATTACATACTTAGTCCACATGTTAACCAGTTTTACTAATATTAATTTTTATTAATTTCATATGTGTTGATCAATAGAATATGAGAAGTCAAAGCAGGTGTGGATCGTCGGATCATCGATCATCAAGCACGCTTTTGTTCATGCCAGGGGCGGGATTGATTTGGGTCTTCAGCGTAGAAACGTCAAAGTACATGTTTGTATGGTGGCAAGGCAAAAGAGGGATGAGATTGGGTGAATTTGTTCCAAGAAAAGCTATACCATTACACTACAAACCGCCCCTCGTATATTAGTTATTCACTGCGGTGCCAATGATCTAAAATTACATGTTTTAAAACGTCGTATAAGAAAATGTGTTTTAAAACAAATGCTACTAGATACAATTTTCATTTGGTTTCAATTATTGCCTCGACTAAAGTGGAGGAGCTCTTTAAACCGTAAAGCAATGAATATTGCAGAAGGTAGGATTAACAGTTTTGCTGCCGCTTGCGTGTTCAATCGGAGGGGGCTACATAAGATATCCCGAAATTAGTTGGGACAAACCAGGTATGTTCGTCAAAGATTTCGTTCACTTGTCCCGGCTGGAAAATGATATATTTACACATCATCTCCAGTCCGAGCTTTATATATAATTATTTCTATTTCTATTAAGAAATCTGCTTGATGTAAGCAGATGTTCGGTCGATATTGTATGGCCATGGTTTCGTCGTGAAGCCTCCTTTTTGGCAGTGATCTCGGACAGCGTTTTCAACGTAAAGTAATTCGGAAAGTAAGCGACACGACGAAAAGGACATATTGTGTATAGCCGATAAAAATTGAGATACATATGGACTGCTATTTTAGTATTTCGTTTTGTTTTGCTGAGCCTCTGTTTCCCAGGGCCAGTAATTGGCATCTTTAAAATCTTAATTATTTCTTAAGAATATCGAAATATTTTTATTCGCTGTAAATATATTTCATGATTTTATAAAATTTGAGCTGTGGCCGTACATTATTTATGTACACTCGCCAATACAATTCTGAAGTTTAAATTCTTCTTTTTTCTAACGATTAGCGGATATGAGGATAATGGAGTTTTTGTACATGGGATACATTATCTATTCTCTGATGTATCTATGTTAATGAATCGCCTTTATCTTAGGATCGGTCATATTTGTTCGTACTGCTAGTAGAGTTATCTCGCTTGGGACACTAGCCGATACTGAGTTTAACACGTCATCGCCCCTTTCGAAGTTAGATTCCTTTCTTTCAATGTCTGCCATTAAGGAGCATAAGTCTGTCGACAAACCTCATTTGAAATAAGGATTTCTATAGAAATATACCCATCCGTCCTACTCTCTAAATAATTTGTGAATACCCGTTCGTTATTTCTTCTTCTTAATGCTCTTCGTGCTTAGACGCACATAAGGCCATAAGGTTCGTTATTTGTATTCATTATTTGTCCAGATTCTTGCTTTGTTCTTTCTATTTTCAGTTTAAATCAATTGGCAATTGTTTAAATGGTTTACACCAGTGTATATATCCAGAAGTACTAAAACAAGAGACTATATTGTAGGAAACATGACTAGTCGCCACGGCTCCAAGGCTACAAAATCAAACCAGGTTCTACAGCATTATCTGATGAAGAACTTTGTAATTTAATTTACATGAACCTCTGAAAGTCAGGGTTATAGTTATAATTTTTAAATCATTTTTATAAATAAGGCGGAGAGTAGGCAACACGACGAATAGGACATATTGTGTATAGCCGATGAAAATTTTGAGAAACATATGGACTGCGATTTTAGTATTTTGTTTTGTTTTGCTGAGCCTCTGTTTCCCAGGACCATCTTTAAAATCTTAATTATTTCTTAAGAATATCGAAGTATTTGTATTCACTGTAAATATATCTCATGATTTTAAAATATTTGAGCCGTTGCCGTACATTATTTATGTACACTCGCCAATAAAATTCTGAAGTTTACATTCTTATTTCCAACGACTAGCGGATATGAGGATAATAGAATTTTTATACATAGGATACATTATCTATTCTCAGATTAATCTATGAATTCCCAAGATATCTGAGATAATTAAATTCAAGAAAATTGTGTTAAAACTAAAGGAAAATCTTCCTCCTGCATAGTTCTGTCCTTAACTAATTTTTGCGTTCCATTTTACATCAAATTGGTAATTTCTTCTTTATCACTTATACACATATTACGTTTTATGGATTTCCAAATTTCTGAATTTGATCTTAGCTGATGAGACAAAAGCCGTGGAAACGCATACACATGTATATGCAGCAACATAATTCATTTAAACTTCACTATCTCGTAATAAGGCAAAAGATTGAAGATAAACCGAGATCAAATGATACCTATGTCATCTGTACCGAATCTTAAGTGAGGTCAAGATGGTATTTACTGGTTAAATACAATCACTGAATCTGGTTATTTGGTAGTTATAACTGCACCAATGACGGCAAAGATGTTTTTGATACATCAGTTGGGGAAATAGATGAGCTAGAAGAATAAAGAAGAACTTAAATAGTTGTCGATAAACAAAAAGAACCAAAAAAAAAACAAAAAACAAACTAAAAACAAATCAAAATTCTGCAAAGGAAAAGTAAGTGTACATGGGGTTTCTAGAGATGTTGTAGAAATCAATGTCGGATCAAAACGTCAAAAAAAGTGCAAAGGAAGAGAAAAACACATTAAGGTTCCACTAAAGTCAAAAATTGGGACCCATAATAAACAAAACTTTTGACTGTATTTTAAAAGATACATGAAATAGAATAATAAATCATGACGAAATGTATTATTTTAAACATAATTTACATGTACTTGCTGCATAAATTGTAAATTAATTTAAATTTAAGATTTTATATCCAAATCTTTTCCTTGGGTACACACTCAAATTTGAAAAATCAGTAGGTCAGGAAAACGTCTATTTCTTGTAGAAATTGTTCTGGACGAATACTATGATGTATAATGCAGGGCATGCTAACCTTGTTTTGTCTAGTAGCATATGTTTTCAAGTAGAAACTTGGCAATTTCTGACCTGAATGTGAGGAATTACTTCCCCTAGGCACCAAAATTGAAATGAATCTTGAAAATGAACAGTAGTTCCAAATAATCGGCATTAGCTTGCCCTTTCTTTGATATCAAAGTATATGTACACAACAATTTTGAAACATATAAGTCATTTTTCAGACCTCCTGATTTTTTTGAAAATTGAGTGTTTACCCAATTCGCCTATAGAATAAAAAAATTAAATTTATGTACAATTTTCTCAATGTGTATGTGTAGATTGTGTTTAAAAGAGAGCATTCCACAAAAATATTCTACTACATTTCTTGGAGCTTGAGAAATACAGACAAATGTTTTATGTTTACTGAGTGTCCTTATTTTTGACTTTATTGGACCCTTGGATCCGTACGATGTTAAAAATGCTGATTCAATTGATACATGTAGCAATAATGTAACTTCAACTCTACTACTATGTTAACTAGATTGGAGTTATTAAAAATTATTATTTTTTTTAAGCATCAAATCAGAATCCTGTCAAACCTGAGAGGCTCTCCCAAAACCCCGAATATACTTGTACAAACCCAATTAGATTCAATTTTATATTGGTCTGTTGAAGGTGAGAACCAGTATTGAGATATGATTACCAGAAATTGTCTACTTACGTTAGATTGACCATTGCATTATCACCTGTTTTGACGAAACGAGCATGTTGTATCGTAACTATGTGAATTAAGATAATGCATATAGCTAGTTTGCAACTAATGCCTCTTTGTTGTAGTTAATAACCAAAAATTTCAAATGAAAATTCAGCGCGTTGATTCATCAAGAGACAATCGCTTACTGGTTCATTTATCAATTGAAGGTGAAGTAAATCTGTCCTTATCTGATTTTGGCTTTCTATTTAGATTACATTTGGTAATTTGTTGATCAATTTTTAAACATTTTTGACTTGATGGTCTTCCAAACGTTAAAATTTTATCTGCACTGAAGACACATAAGTTGTCGAAATAAATTCACAGTAACTTCGATATTTAGTTATCTGTATAACACAGTTTATTCAGATTTAATATATGACTTTATATATGTCTCTTGTTTTCATTATTGTTTTTCTGGTGCAGTTTGCTTGTAAATTATGGCATGTGATTGTAGTTCCTGGCCATTGTAGGTGTTTGCTGTTTTCCTGTTTTTGTAATTCAATTTAAAGTAACTTAATGTGCTATATCAAATTCAAATGACAGACATCTTAGCGCGTTGGTCCAGCTATACTGGAAATGCAGGTTCAAATCCCATTACAGGTACTCGGCAAAAATGCTAAAGTTTGACTTAAGTTGAACGTTGAATACAGAAATTCTAATTTTTTTTAAGTTAACATAGCTAAAGAAATATAGAACTTTTGATTTGTTTTAAATAAGAAAGCCAATAATTAACGTAATTAAAGACTTAAATAACTATTATTGTCAACGCAGTAAGTCAGCAATAGTGTTTTTCAGTCTCGAAATCCTCAGAACTTGAATTTATGTAACGTAAGTGTCAAGGATCCTTTAGGGTAACATAATACAAATTGGTAGGAAAAAATACAATTAATCGTTTCGGTCTGGAAAATATGACATCGGTTACCAGTTCTTTTTTCGGCAATTTTTGTTTGACAATAGAAGTAAATCAGTGCCCTGTCATGAATAATACATATACCGGTCGTCATGGCAATTTTTAATGGATGAAAATGAAGATCAATTGCAGTTGAAATCCATAGAACTGGACAGTGCAAAGGAACATCTAATATTTCTTGAGAACTTTACAAATCAAAACTTAAAACTGACAAAAGATAAGGCAATGTTGACAATCTATAAGGATATGTCATACAAAAAGAATCTGCTGGATATGAGTTTTTGAAGGACCATAGATGTGCACCGACCAAGATAAACACGACAACCATCGAAAACAAGTTGTTAATGATAAAATCAATCAAAAACATCTACACTCATTTGAAAAAGCCAACATGAGACTCAGATTCGACAACATCTCCTGAACACCAGTATCGAAAAATTTTATCCAGTTGCCGTGCCTTTGAATTTTTTTATATTATAATTTCCCTTTTCTCTCTTCACCATTCTTTTGCCGATGTATTGGTACATAACAACTTGCATGGAGGGGCTATATTCTCCGATATTACAATTGTTGAATAAGCAACAAATTGTAGATAAAAGAACTTATGAATGTAATTTTGGCTTTACATTTAGATCTTATTAGTCATTTGTTCTCTATCATTTTTTAAACATTTTTTTTTAGTTTATGGTCTTCCAAACGTTAAGATTTTATCTGCATTGATGAGACATAAGTTGTCGAAATGCGCATATGCAGAATTTAAATTCACAGTAACTTCGGTATTAAGTCATTTAAAAAAAAATGAACGACTCTCCGATAAATCCGATTGCAGGTTTCAAAAAATGATAATTTAAGATTTAAAAATGGAGTCACCGTGCATTTAATTACAAAAACTGATATTGAAAACTTAAGGATTTTACATAGAAACGAGAGGGGAAATGACTATATGAGTGAATAACTTTAAAAATCTATTATAAATTTTGTTTATACTTTGGATGCGATTTAAACTGCCAACCCCATCTGATGAAAAATAGGAGTATTACCCGCTTAGTGGGGTCCTCTCACGATCGGGGGTCATGGGCAGCTAGAGGCTCCCAGAAGCTCCGAGGATTCATAAACTTTTGGGCTTTTGTATCCAGCTATCGCGTTTTCTGTCAAGATCGGCTTTTTTTATCGATCTGATATCAGACAAACGCTTTTTTAAACGGGATTTTCAAGCACTGAAGTGATCAATATTATAAAAATCGACAAATTCCGGTCTCGATTACGAAAAAATTCTGGATTGGAAAAAAATCATGATCATGGTTTTTTCATGACAAGATCGGAGAGCGGATTTGATATGGGTCACCGTTGAAATAAGACAAATAAATTATAAAATGTAAAGGTCTTTGGTATTATCCATATGAAATTCTTTTCTCAAATTATCGCCCTTTCGCAATTTCTGTGTTCTGTAAAGCAACAACAGATTTACAGCTCATGTGTTTTCCGTTCAGCATTTTGTAGTGAAAATGTAGAAAAAAGGATAAAAAATAAAGATTTTACATTCTTTGGAACTTTTTTTTTACATTTTAAATAATTATTTTGTTGAAGTTCTAAATTTATGAAACCTAAATGAACAAATGTAGGACATAAATGGCGGAACAATTACAATTACAATTTAACATTTGTAACAAGTAGTTTCCATCAAAATATCGTTTGCAGCGTGGATAATACTTTTACCTTGAACCGCATAGGAAAAATGCATTGTATTATTTCTCTGAACTACGCTGACAAATAGAACTAAACAATAATGACATGGTATAAGGAAGATAAATCTATTTCATTTCTATCCGATGCGTCAACCGAAACATTACCGTCTAGGCTGAACGTATGTAGTAAATGCAGTATGAAAAATGTTTTCTTAACAAGCCTGGTCACCACCGAGAAACATATTTTAACATTGCACCCTATACGATTTTTTTTCTTGACGCTACTAAAGCAAATGGAACCAAAATATGCAGATATGCAATGATCTTGTTTGGACATTTTAATCGTATATTGATCTTGCCAGGCTTAACAGAAAATTTTTAAGACTTTTAGTTATTCCATCGTATTTCAAGATAATTGATTTCAAGAACGATCAAGACCTTTTTTGAGTTTAGCAAGAGTAAACAAGACGACTGCATCCAAGGGCGATCAAGATGTGTTAAATTGTCCCCATCAAACAAGATTAAATCACGATCTTGTTTTATCTTTACCAACTTACCTCGTCTTGATAGTTTCTGAATGGAATTAACAAGTGGAACGTACATGATCCTAAAATACTTTAACACGTCTTGATCGTTGTTGAAATCAATTATCTTGAAAACCAACTTAAAAATCTCACATTCGCCTAACAAATTATGTTAAGCCATTAGGATCGTGATAACACCCTGCTACTGCCAACTACTTAAATTATGCATCAAGATTGCAATTTCCAGAAACTGTTCATTTTGTTCTGATATTTTAACAAATATGACCATCACATAGAGACAAAGTAAAACATTTGAACCTATTTTCAAAAATGGTTTGATAAAATATCAGAACAAAATGAATAGTTTCTGTAAATTAAAAAAATACATTATTTTTGGAGCCCGTTTTATACACGGTATCCAAAATAAAATAAAACGATAATAACTACAGATCAATTAAGTTAAATTTAGACATGAAAAGTACGCTATTGATCATTTAAATATAACATTTTGATTGACCATATATAGGTACTAAGTAAGTAATCAAAATTCACAATAAAGATTTTTTGCATTTCGACAACTGTGACCTCAGTATAGATCAAAACACTTTCATCACTGCACCACAGCAACCAAAATAAATAAGTGTTTATATAATGCCGCTGTTGTTTGTGTCGATAAATAATGACAATCTTGACAATTCAAATACTCTCTTATTTCATCTGTACCATGCATTGCAATTGATTATTCCAATCAGACAAATAAGTCATTCTTTTGTCTGGTCTGCGGGAGTTTAAACTACAATTATTTAGCTTACAGCAGTTCCTATGGTATCAGAAGAAAGCTGGATCATTTCCTCAAAGATAAATAATAGACGATAAACAATATGATTAATATAAGAAAGATAACAGGAAACACCTACAATGGCCGTAAACCACAATCACATGCCACAATCCACCAGGTAACCGCACGAGAAAAACAATAAAATTACAAAAGACAAACATGGACAACGATAGGAACTCGAGATAGCCGGACTTGGTACCGGCACTAGCAAGAGCTAGCGGTAGGGTTAAACCGGTTTATTGGTACCCAAACCTCGCCTTTCGCTATCCCGTTTCCCTATAGTATAATAAAACATACAAATAAAACCCAATACAGGTAGAATCATCTTCTAGAAAATTTTTAATAAAGATACAATTTCTGAGTTTAGTTAGTTTGTTTGTTTGTAATTTTTTTTGTTTTGTTTTGTTTTCTTATGTTTCATCATGGATCGGTAGTTTCACTCGTTTTTTGTTTTGTTTTTTTTCTTCTTATATTTCATCATGATTCGATAGTTTCACTCGTCTGTACTTTATGGCACACATAATAAAATATGCCCTCAACAATCTAAGCACATCAGTACAAGCAGACATTTATTTGTGACATTCTATTATTGGCATAAATGATAAATAAGTGCAGCAAAGTGAAATATTTGTCAGCTCTATACGCTAATTAGTTGATAAAAATCATACAGTTAGATGGTATTACAAAACGTCTGTTCAATATTGATGTTTTTGTTGGTTTGACAAACAACACTTTTATTGTGTCAATAGGTCGGTCTCCTTTGACATGCAATAATTTTAGGAACATTGTCCCTTCTTTACCACCTTTTAAATGGCATAACAAACACCATGATTCAAATATAAAATACATTCTTAACAATAGTGATATTTCATCATATCGTTTAAAGACAAATTGCACAAAATCCAAACTTGAAACACTTGTCCCTGTCAATATATGAGTAAATTGCGTTCAATGTTTCCTCTGTTGAATGGTCGAGATACAAGGAATCACAATTTAGAAACAACCTTAGACTCAGTTGACCCTGAATTCCTCACCTTGCTACTTGTTTTATCCATTGCTTTATCCAATGTTATCAATTAGTGCAATTGTGTTCCCTCTTTACAAGTGTCAAAATGGACTAAGTTGGTAAACAGGACGTAGTATCCTGCTTGGTCTTAGTCTGAAAATGCATCCCAGAATATGACAGGACTATGACAAAATTTCAGATCTGTACCTCTTCCCATATTGTAAATAAAGCGACAAAAAAGATTTTCGGACGGAGCCCCCATCACACACACCCATCCACGCAGGCACACACAAACCGAAAGCAGAATATCCACTATCCCCGAAGGGCAGTGGGGCGTAATAAATTTTGAAAAATAAGTCAAAACATACTATATTCATAACCAGAGAATCCCAGGAGCCTGTATCGCTCACCGGTTTTCAGTTGCCAAAATCAAGCTAACGTTGTAACTTATACAGTTGAACTTCAGTCTCTCAAACTTTGGTATACCGCCAATATCTAAAACTGTATTTAAAGTCTGATCATGTTTTACTATATTTCTTTGTTGGTTTTTTTTTTCACCAAAAAACTTTTTCACTAAGGACCTGTTTTTAAGTTGAGACATCATTTTGTAAATGGTGGTCAACAATTTTTAACACCATAATTTAAAGTTACGACATCAATATCTATTTGGACACCAAATTACATTGATATCGGACAATTTTGAATTTCCCGCCTTTTTGGCGGCCATTTTGAAAATGGCAGTCAACAACAATTTTCAACATCGGTTTTTTAGTTGAAACATCAATATCTATTTGGAAACCAAATTTTATTGAAATTGGACAATGTCCCGCCTTTTTCGGCAGCCATTTTGAAATAAGTCGTCAACAAACAATTTTAAAACTGGTTTTTAAGTTGCGACATAAATACCCATTTGGAAACCAAATTTTATTGCAATCGGGCAATATTGAATTTTCCCGCCTTTTTTGGTGGCCATTTTGAAAATGGCGATCAATAAACTATTTGTAACATCAGTTTTGAAGATTTGGAAACCGAATTTTAATGAAATCAGACAATGTTGAATTTTCCCGCCTTTTTGCTTCTATTTTGAAAATGTCGGTCAACAAACAAATTTTTTGCACCAGTTGTGAAGTCGCCACAGCATGGCAAAGATTTTATCAATTTGCTCTTAACCTTTATCTTCTATAGTTTGGAAAATTAAAGACAAAAATTAGGAAATTTTAAAAATTCTGTGACAAAAGGGCAATAACTCCTACAACGGTTTTTTTTATTTTCTTCAAAATTACAGGGTGGGTAGCTCTTGATATGATGAACATTTTTGTAATTTACACTTGACCTCTATCTGTTACACTTTTTGAAATAAAGAATAAAAAAATGTAAAAATTTGGAAAATTTTACGGAAAAGGTCTATAACTTCGAGATGGTTTTCATATTTTCTACAAAAATTGTACGGTAGGTAGATTTCATCATGCTGATAATTTTTACGAGTTTTTCAGCTATTGACCAAAACTTCAATTTACTCCTATGTTCTGTTTTTAGCAATGGCCGCCATGCTGTTCGACCAGCCGCCTAATCGAACACATTTTTGAAAGTGCATTCCCTGGTGATGATTACAATGGACTTAGCAGTTTCAAAGGAGAAGATTTTTGAAATTGATGACGGACGACGGACGCAAAGTGATGGGAAAAGCTCACATGGCCTTTTAGGCCAGGTGAGCTAAAAAAAAACAGGACTAAGCATTAAATTATTTCTTTTCAAAATTGCAAGATATGTAGATCTTAAAATACTAAAGGTTTTTTTTTCTTTTATTGTCATTATTCCTCCACAAGGAAAAGAGCATTAACGCCAAGACGGTTTGTTATACTTGCAGAATGGGTTGATCTCATCATGATGAACATTTTTATTTTGTCCGATTTTGATTTCTTAAACGGCTTATATGTTAGTTGTTAAAAGAGCAATAAACCCTATATCAAGTACATGTAACTGCGACATGTTTTTTTTTATTTTCCGGTTTTAAAAGCACTAACGTGAGGATATATGCACTGGTGATAATTTCATCTAATAAGTTTGACCATAGTTGACCCAGAAGGCAGTGAGAAGTTTGTGTAATGAAAAAATTAAAGACCAAACGAAAACAAAGGCTCGACTGATCTTTTGTCGATGATGAAGAATCATTCTGTGGAATCCATTTGAGACGCACTAATATAAATGCAAGTCATAAAAAATAATTCAAACCTTTTGTCTAAGATATCAAAGCAATATGGATAAAAATATCATTCATCAATAGCACTAAGGAAGGACAACGTCCTATCCTGAAAGATAGATAAGTTAAATTGTGCTTTACAAGACTGAAATGATAACGCTATAGTGGCATCAATTCGTTTCCAATCTCGCGTGGGTTTTCCCATTGACTAATAACTTTCTTTGAAGATAATTATCTAGTCATTTTTTTTTAAATGAGAAGTAGTATTTTGTTTAAAGTACCAACAATAATGTTGAGACATTCGTATGATAAGGTAGCAAATCCCGAACGTCTAAAAGTGCATATTGTGATTACTAAGTTTATTGTGTTACTAACTTTGTGTTCATTTATTGAAACCTACGAGAAATCTGTTTTTGTATAAGCCTTCATATTTCTGATTTGGCAATCGCTTTCGGCCAATTTTGTCTTGCCTGAAAGACATGAAGTGTTTTGTAAATTAAAAAAAAAACGTAGCAATAATCATTTACTTTAAACATATTTTATTGTTCAAAATTAACAAATGGATTAGACACAAGTTTTGCAACTTAGAATTGTCTTCTCCAAAATAATCATTTCACCAATCACAACTTCTTCCGTATCTTTTTCGGTTTAGCAGATTAATTTCTTGTCGCCACTCTGTTACTGATCAATTTTCTTTATAGCTTTTGGTCAAATAATTGAATTAGGACACGATCAAATCAGCAATTATCATACATTTAAAACACTAGATTTTGGTAAATAAATAAATAAAAACAAAAACAAACTTGGTAATGGAAATTTCCCAAATCCAATTGGAACCGGTCGAAACCTCACGTATCCACGGTCGTTGTTGTCCAGTACTAAAAACATATGTTCCAGACCATACACGTATTAGGACCGGACGCGTACGGTCCGAACCATACGAGTTTTTTTTTCGAAATACCCATACGGTCGGACCGTAAGCATACGGTCTGGCTATTTCCAAGTCTTGCGTGTTCTTAGATAATATATGAATGACTTAACAAACCGTGTACAATATTATTTAATGAAATAATGAATTAAGTTCTTATGTTTCGAAACAAAAAGATTTTCTTACAGTCGTTATTTTAAAGAAAATATAAGACAAAAATAAGAATTTACTTTACTGTAAGTATGTTGTGGAGATGCCTTTATAAATTGACTTATTAGTTGATCGTTATTAAAGATAAAATAATAAAAAAACTAGTGTGTCGTAAAAAATAAATTGAATGTTAATTGTGAAAATCCTGAGAAAAAATTCACTGAATGCCAACTCTAAGGAACAGCATTTTGACCCAATTACCCCATAAAGGGTGCAAAACCCAATAATCATAACGGGACGGCTGAGTAAATTACACAGTGTTCCAGAAAGGAATACCCCCCTGTCCACTAAAAAAACTTCTCAATGTAAAAATGAAATTTATGTATCATCGTTAAAATTTGCGTGAAAATATTTTTCTATTTCACTGCTTCTATAATTTCAATTCAATTATATTAGTGATTTATTATTTTTATAAAGACCTGATATGTTATATAGTTTTCAGTGGTAGTTAGTGCTATCCGTTTTGACTTTAACTTACTTCTTTGTTTGAATAACGAATGCAGTGTCTGTCTTTTTCTTTGTACTCATACGGTCTAAATATACGCGAACAGTCCAGCTCGTAGCAGACCGTACTTGTATACTCATACGGTCCGACCATATGAGTATGACTATCCGGACCGTACGCGTACGGTCCAAATACGCGTATGGTATGGAACATATACACACATACAATTTATTGATATATCTATAAAATGTCAATGCCAATTTCATAAAAAATTAAAAGTCAACAATGATTAAAATTTCCATCACAGAAGACAACCCACCTGACCAATACATAGTAAAAACTCAAATGATACTGTGAAAGTACAAATATTTGTGGTGACCTAAATTTTGTTGATATCGTGGTCGACTGAAACCATGAAATTGAAAATCAACTTTTCAAGTTTTTCGATTAAGAAAAAACTAAATAGCACAAGGGTGCACAAGCCCTGATGCAACTTCATACATGTATATCATTTGACCAAGTACTTCAAGGACCCAAATATTTCTAATTTTTCCTAACTACTATCTTTCCTAACTATAAGTTCCAAAATTTTAACAATTCAACAAGGTTAAATTTCATGTTTTTTAAATAATGTCACATAACTTAACATTTCAATATATAAACATTGTGACTTCTGCTTTGAATTTATTATGATTTCAATGATACAGGTTATTCAAATATCTGGTAGCAGAAAAAATACTAAAATTTCTTTGAATAAGATGTAAATGTTTTGCGCTATCATCCGGAAACCAAATATTTTAATCTATTTTCAGCCACTATGACCTTGAGCTTTGACCTTCTTTGTTCAAAATATATAGTTCTTTTCTTTCTTGTACTTAACAATATGTCAAAGGTTCAATTGAATTGGATGAAAATGTTTAAAGTTATTGTCCAGAACCCAAACGTTTCTTTTGACTCTGTCTTCTCCAAAATCATTGGGGTTCTTCCCCTTATGGTATCCAAAGGCATGCCTTTGTTTGAATTGAATCAACTCTAAATTTTTTTAGTTTTGTTCAGGAAAACCAAACATTTCTCAAATTTTCTATACATTTTCGGTCATTGTGACCTTGACCTTTGAACGTCTTTCTCAATAGGTTTCTTCCCTACTTAAGATTCAACAATAAATCAAATTTTTGTAATCCCTTTAATTGTACAAATTTAAACGTGGTTGCTATAATATAAATTGTGAAAAAATGAATATTATTATGAAGCAAAGTGTCTATAAATTGAGACACATCGAACAATAATTTTGTAAATAACAGCACAAAATTTCTATTTGTTTCAGTCAATCCAAGCAAAGTTAAATTGGTGAAACTATATTTGAGCGTTGATGTCTTACAAAAATAAAGTAAAATGGAATCATAACTCGTTATATATTGTAAAATCATATATGAATACCTACGTTAATTTTACATGTATATATACATTCATATATAAACGCATAATCATAATAAAATCAATTTTTAATTATTGGAAGCCAGGGATGCAATTTCCATCGTTGACTTCTTTTTGCAGAATACATATAAATGAAGGGAAGATAACAGGAAACACTTACAATGGCCGAACATTACAATCACTTGTCACAATCAACCAGGGAACTGCACAAGAAAAACAATAAAATGACAAAAGACGAACATAGATAACGATATCCCTCAAAAGAAAGATTTTATATCATATTATTGTTGCGACCATTAAAACTTAATTTATTTCCGTTTAAATTTGATTTAAAAATTTCAAAAAATGTAAAATTAAGTTACGCATAGCATTCCAAGGGCTTCGCATACCTTTTTAATTACCAAATAATGCAATTTCTGCATTCAATGGGACATTAATATTAAATTAAAAATATAAAATGTAAATTAAGAACTTATAAATTGTTTAAGCATAGTTTTTGTACTGAAACTTATTTGATTAATAATTTGCCTCTTAAATATAGAAGTGCATATGCAAAATTTAGGTGTGGGGTTGCTCCCCTTAAAATAGAAACGGGTAGATATGAAAGGAAAGCAATCAGTGAAAGAACTTGCTTCAATTGTGATGATCATGTCGAAGATGAGTTTCATGTTTTGATGCAATGCCCGCTATATGCAGATCTCAGACGTCAGATGTTCGGGGGTATTTTAGATTTTAATCTAAATTTTAGTTTTTTATCAGATATAGATAAATTTATATTTTTATTTGGTGATGAAAATGTTTTTAACATTGTAGCCAAGACCTGCTATAATATTTTAATTAGGAGGAACAGTTTTTTATATCAATAATTGTGATATTATGTTGAGTATAAATAGTTTTAATTTCAATATGTTTTAAAACAAGTCTCTCATAAATCTTTTAAGATTGGTACATGCAATATATTTTATGTAATTGTTGTATGGATGTTTTATATGTAAATATGTAATTGTACATTGTATGTAGTGAGACTATAATAAAAATATGAATCTGAATCCTTGACTCGAAGTTTTGATCCTTCATCGAAAAGCAGTGATCCTTGATCGCAAAGCAGTGATCCTTAATGCCAGGATTGTAATCCTTGATCACAACGCTATGGTAATTTTATAAGTTTATTCCAATAAGAAAAAAAAATAATTTCTATTTACACTATGAACAGAAAAAAATACTGTCCATACCAGGAGCAGTGATTTTTTCACTGTCATTCACTGTTCTCTGCTGTGGTAGTACTGTGAAATATCTATTAAGTACTGTCAAGAACTGTGGCAATCGGGGACAGTCATTAACAGTAATATCCAAGTACTGTGATAAACTGTCCAGGACTGTAACAGTAACACACAGTAAATGACAGTATTTACGACTACTGTCATGCACTGTCCCGGATTGTTACAGTTCATGTCAGTTATTGACAGTATTTGGTGTTACTGTCATGCACTGTCCTTGATTGTAACAGTGCATGACAGTTAGCTACAGTATTTGAAATAACTGTGTTGCACTGTATTAAAAATTAGTATCTAAAAGGAAATAATTATCTCCATTCAAAATCGTACATGCATACAGATCTGACGGAGTGTTTATAATCTGCAAAGAGATATGAATATTTTTTTCTATTTAGACGTCGCCAAGTGTGTCTTGTTTTGCGGGTTCTATGGTGAATGTATAAAATTGTTGTCTGATGTACATTCACTCAATATCCCTTTACGTGTACACAACAAAAATACATCAAAAACCAATTCGCGATGTGAATTATAAATTGCCACATTAATTTCTTTATTTACAGAGAAGTATGACCATTAAGGCGTGAATTTGTTCCTATGTTGAGTCATTTTTAGAATATGATCAGATGCATGTTGCCGAAAATCGAGTAAGGTGGTCTCTAGTAAATGTAGTTCTTGAAAATAAAATTAATATATGCTACACTTGTATGTTTTCTAGATCATTAGCAGTCGAACATTGCCGTGAATAGCTTTTTGTGTCCATTTTAGCTGTTTTACAGTGTTTGAGAGGATAGTCACTACACAAAATACACCAAGAACCAAAACATTTTTTTGGTTACGAATGAATAAACATATGCAGAATTTAAATTCACAATAACTTCGGTATTTAGTCATTTGGCCTTCCAAACAGCAGTTAGTTTTTTTCGGTTCTGGGTGTCCTAAACAACGAATTTCAACAAAAACCTAAAGAAAAACTGTCAAAATTGTATATAAGTGGTAAGTTCAGTGGCTGAATCTGTTATCTAAATGTATGAAAATGCATTCGATTTGATTTTGTTATGACAGTGTATGTAACAGATGACCTGTTACCACAGTTTTCGAGAAGATTTTATGCATTTGGTAAATGTAGTCAATTTCGTGTAGATTGGTGTAGGAAATTATCTCAAATATAGACCTCGTTTTGCGTAGAAATAATAATGCAAAATATTTTAGTTTTTTATATAGAAGGGGATATCATATACTCATTTTCCTCAAACAATGTCAAACAACAACACTGAGAACCACTTATGCACCATTAAGATAGCAATGAATTATCTGTTGTACAACAAATTCAAAAATATTGAGCCTTTGTAAAGAAGCATTAATTATACAACTAATAAACTATAGATACTATGTATTCGCAACATCCATTAAATGCGGAAAAAATAATAAACCAATTGAAAAAATATTGTCTTCGCAGAGCAGGCAACAGTTTTCGTAAATTTTACTAGGGTACTTACCGGAGTGTGTACTTCAGGATATAGGTAACGATTAATTTATCACTTTGAATAGATTTGATATGTTCATTTAGTGGGTATCATACCTTAAATTTTATGTGTCAGAAATAAATAATAAATATGTATGTAAAAATGCTCTCCTTCAGTATCTTGATGTTAAATAAATAGCTGTCCTTTGTATATCTTATGTGGTTTACTGAGATGCATGACAGGGAAAATATGAGAGTACTCCAGAAAAATTTGTTAGATAGAAATTAACAACGTAGGCTATACATTTTGCTCGTATGTCCTTGGCTATTATATGTCTGATATATCTAATCAAGTCTGTTGCCAGTACAGCTCCATGTACATGTAAATGCGACTTGGTGGACACTATTAAAGCCATTTTTAAAATATCTAAAAAAAATCATGCTATCTGATTTTTAAGGGGTGCTTTGATTGGAACTGAGTATGAAATTTAGTTGCCTTGATTTTATTCAAATCTTCAGTTCAGTGCACAAATTAAACATTCTGTGTATATTTTGCATTCACTAGGCTAGCCCCCTTTGTAAGTTTGTTGAAATAAATAACGTTTTCTTGGAAACAAACACACAAATTTGACTTTATTTAGCTAAGGACCATTTAAACACATGTAAATCGATGTCTCCTATTTAGTACAGGTAATTAAATATACTTGTTTTATGATCTTGTTAATTTGACACAGCTGTAATGTTGATTGAATTAATAAACAATTTTCAACTGTACACACGTGTAGTACTTTCAGTAAATGACCATATTTATAGATGTGTTGGTGTACAAACTCGTATGCTGTGTTGTCAATAACTATGCATATGACATGACTTGCATTTTGAAGTCTAAAGTAAAGATGTTTAGTTTTCCGTGTAAATGCTCTGTTAATATGAAAAAAAAACATTACAAAGAACATATCGTTTACTCTATAACACTAGAGATATCAGTACCAGTTACCGTTAACCTTGATTGAAGCAGTTCCATAAATAATAGAGTCGGTATTTCTATTTCTGTTATCGTCGCCAGTGTACAACACATCGTGTGTGGTTTGGCATCATCAACAGTGTGCAATAAAATGTGTTGTGCATCTTCAGTCACAACATGGCATTATCATAGCAGAATCCCTGCTACATAAATTATGTACGCACGGGAAATTTCATGCAAAATTTTGGGATGATATTTCGGGTATACATGTTCATTTTAGCAATTTCTAGAGATTTCGCGTCTAATTCCCTGCTGACTGAAAATTTTGTTCTAAAATAATTGACCATAGAAATTCAGGCAAAACATAGAAATAAACTCGTTTATATTGAAACCAGTATGCTTTTAAATATCAATATGGATAAGTCTGGTTCATCATTTTCGTCTCTTACGATAAATTCTAGTCTAAAATTTCGCATGACCTGAATAATTTCGAATTTTGGGTTTAAACCTTATGCCGAACCCGTCAGATTGAAGTCAAGTTACCCCCGATGAGAGCTTGGTATGGTAAAAAATCTATGTGCAAAAAGAAACCTTTAACATTCAAGAAAATTCGCACTATAACCCGATAATGCTACTGGTAAAACAAAAAGATTCTTTCTAATTTTTAGAGGAAAATCGTTTTAGCGCTGAAAAATATTTTTTGTTTAAAACTAATGCATCTGTAAATACATGTAATGTCCAAAAATAGTAGGACTGAGATGTAATCAGAAGGTAAAAAGTTTTTCACGAATAAATTATAGTCCTATAAATAATATTTCACCGAAAGGGAGAAATCCAATTGCTGCTGCCTTAAACCAGGGACATGTCTCTGCTTAAACTTATACGAAAAGCATATTGACTCGATGAGTGCCCTGTGGTTGTTAATTAACTTGTGTTTGTCTACTATTGTTCTTTTTGTCGGGCAAAGGATGACAGCAATGGTAAGAATACTATGCCAGTTGATTTTATGTTTGTTGACGATCCCGCATCCATGACATGATAAACATGGATGTAGCTTTGCTCGACATCCAGCAATGAATTCCGCTCAAGCCGGTGCTAGGGGCCGTCAGGTATGAGCATAGCTCATTGCTGAAGGCCTCATGGTGACTTCAAGATGAAGAACAACAAGAAAAGCGTTGTTTTATTGCTTGTTCTCACATCCCCTCTCTCCTTTCTCTTGGTCTCCATTTATTCCTGTCCGCCGCCTCTAGTCGTAGTGTTATTTTCTTTGAAACTTAGGTAAATTCAATCTTTCATTGTTGAATTAACTCAATTTTTTCATAATGAGAGATAATTAAATAATATATTTCACACTTTTAAACTATTATTGAATCATTCTTTCATTTTGAATTGTGTCAGTTTATGTAAATTCATGAAGTCTACAGGGAATCAAGGATGCAACTCAAGTCCAACAAAATACAATGAATATGTAATTCGTCAATACACAGAAAAATATGTTTACACGTGCAATGCTACTAGCAACTGCTGATGTCAATCGTCTGTTCGGGTGTCACAAAGGGACATACTGTGTGTACGTAAAGCGTGATTCGTCATGAATGAAATCAAGACTGAATATGAAAAAGAATCATTCTGCGCATCTTTTTTTTTCTTTATGTATTTTCTGAATTGAAAATTATTTCATTGCAGTCTGCAACAAAAGGCAATTCAGTTCAATAAAGTAACTTTCGAAAATTTCTTTCGCTTATGTTTTTTAAACATGCCTTTTTGCCACATTACCAATTTTACGAAAGGATATGGAGTAAATGAACATGAGACCATAACACATATGTTAACTCCAACTGCAATAATTTTTTATGAGCTGTATGGACATTTCGGAAATTTATTCCTCATCAGCAGCACTAGAACCAAAACAAAGGAAATCCATTATTTCAACAAAAAAATGTTTAAAATGCATAAAACCAAACGAAATCCGAATAATTGGTAATATCAAATATAGCTAAGGACAAAACTACGATGGAGGGAGTTAATCCTTCGGTTTTAGAATTTACATAAATTTAGATAATAGTTATTCAACAAAGTGTACACATGAGATAACTCATGTACAAGTACACCATATCTAAGAAAAATAAAGAGCATACATTTCTACCACGGGGAATTGTTTTACCAACTCCACACTGCAATAAAAGACAAACTCCTGTATTAACAAGTTTTAACTTTTTGTAGTATCTATTGATGCAATTAGTATTGATGCACTTTCATTCAAAGTTCCGAACCCGGCCTTCAAGCTTTTCATATTCAAGCAGTTTTAGAAGGCTACAGGGCTTATATCTGTTGACCTACACGTTATTGTTTTGTGTATAGCTGGTTCCCGAGCATACGGGAAATGTTTTATATAAACATCTTGTAGGAATAATTGATATATTATGGCGGTCATGAAGTGAAAAATTAAAAACTTTTCTGCAATCAAGGATTTGTAAAAATTGTTGCTACAGTCTGCTTGCAATCATGCTTGTGTAGTACAACTACTGCGCCTCTGTATGTCTTGCTGATGCAGTTACAACCATTAATAAATAAATTGTTTTCGTCTAATAAAATAAATAATCTATTTTTGCGTTTTTATCTAATATTCAACATTATACCGTCAAACACCAAACATTATGGAACTATTTCAGGTATGCCTAGTGTTAACGGGAAATCGATGTGTATTCCGCTTAAATTTGAATTGAATGCATTTTTCGTAATACTTTAAAAAAAATGCTGAAATACAAAATTATAGGAATAAAAATAAAATATAGCGATAATACCATTTTAAAAAAAGTTGTATAAACGTGAATATATATGTATGCCACAAATTTTATGCATTTTTAGATTAAATTATTCATTTCATAAATTACATTTCAGTTTGAATAAACATCGCAAAAATGTTAATTCGACCCCCTGCTATGTGTACACGTGTCGGAAGGTGCTCAGGTAAGTTTGTCAGGTCACCCGTGCTGTGTAATTCGATTAAAACAAGTGCCCCGTGGCTAGCCGCGGTTTTAGTCCCACGGATCAGATATTCTAATATTTGTTCCTGACATAATAAATGATATATATTTTTTGTTCCAAAAGGAAGAAATATTATGTCAATGTTTATAATATTTTAAAAAAAAATCAAATTCTCTCACAGAAAGTAATAAATTGTTTCTTTATAGTAAATTTAAGAAAAAATATGAAATTGAACCATATTTGGAAAAAATATTTAAAAAAATGAAAATAGAAAATATCTAACGAAATTAAGAGTCAGCGATCATATTTTAGAAATTGAAAGGGAAAGGTACAAAAATATTAAACGAGAAAACACAAAATGTAAGAACTGCAACTCCAACACTACTGATGATGAAGAACATTTCTTATTTTCATGTAATAACAACATAGAGAAAACTATTTACAGGAAATAAAACGTTTAATACCAAATATTGAAAGCAAATCAGATAAACTGTATGTATGTTCAAATTGTCCACAATTCGTGCAGTATACTGCTTCATTCGTTACACCAATGTCTTTTGCGCTGAGGACTCTGCGCTGTGGACTCAACAACTACATAATTTTTCATTTTGTAATCTTGTTTTGTTTTTTATGGTTTTGTTATTGTTCATGTATGCCTTCAATCTTAATGTATATGGGTGCAAATGTGCCTTTAAACGGGGACAATGTAATGTATAGTCCCTGATTTAAATAAATAAATACTATAATATTTTTTCCAATGGAACTTTTGTCAGGTGTAACAAATATATGTTTACAAAGGCAGTGCTTTAGGGACCGACCATTTAACTTGAAAGGAGGGGGCTATGGTTTTTTCCAAAAAATATTTTGGAGCTAATTTTGTGTGAAAAAATATTTTGGCTGCTAAAATGATGAAAAAAAAATTCTGAAAGAGGTTTTCTGCCCAAAAACATAATGTTAATATAAAAAATATTTTTGTTGATGCATGTGAAAAAAATAAATAAATTTATCCAGAAAAACTATAACCCCCTCCCCCTTCAAGTTAAACAGAGACATATAATGTCTCTGAGTTAAATGGTCGGTCCCTTAGTAATTGGAACGTCGTCAATTCAATTAACAATCTCCGATCAGCGGAAGACCAGAATACTAGTACATGTATAGTGCGAGCGATGGCCACATAACACAATATACATGATATATAATCATGTCATCTGACTCAATTTGCGAAATTAAACGTTTGAAAACAGGCATATTAATGTCTGGATCTGGTATAATTCATGCACTATGACCGTTTTTTAGATCAGAACGAGGAAAATCATCAAAATTTCTCTTCTTGCCTTAAATAAAAATGATACTATTGGTAATTTTGAAAAGCTGTCATACTGGTCTTTGCAGATTATTAAAAGACAACTGAAACGGTCCTTTATTTTATAATAATTTACTTGCAAATTACACCCATAGGGGTAAGCAAATACAAACATACAGAAATTATTTACTGAGAAAAAACTATACAGTTACTAATTTTCCAGTGAAATGCGAATCATCTAAATAGAACATGTTTCGCATTACTCGACCTAAAGAAGTCGTATAGAGGTTTTTTCTGTGTAATGTCAAATCCTAATTCGGGAAAGCGTTGAAGAAAAACAATGCCCTATTAACAAATCGGAACTCAAACAAAATTTCACAACTGAATTTCATAGTATAGGTAAAATCGCCTTTAAACATTTGGATCCAGTTTACAAATGAATGAATATTCCAACATAAATGTTGCACTTTTTAGTTCGTTTATGCTTTAAAAATAAGCCATAAATTAAAAATAATTGTAGAATTCTTCACAATAAGTGTTGAATTTCAATCTGTTAGTTTCGCTGTCTTATTAAGGGGAGCTAACAATGTCTCACTGAAGTTATCACTACAAAACACTAAAAGTCTGAAACGGGCACTTTTTGTACTGAAAAGTACTCGACCAGTCTCAACTTGTCGGAAAATTACTAAAGTAGTCTCGACCAAAGTCTGATTCAGTCTGAAATTAACTGAACCAGTCTCGACCTTTCTCAACTAGTCTGGACCTGTACTGAAAGAGTCTCGACCTGTCTCGACCAGTCTGAACCTGTACTGAAAAGTCTCGACCTGTCTCGACCAGTCTGATATAGTACTGAAAGAGTCTCGACCTGTTTCGACTAGTCTGATTTAGTACTGAAAGAGTCTCGACCTGTCTTGACCAGTCTAAAGTTGTAATGAAATAGTTTTGATATTGAAAATCTCTTATATTTGCTTTGAATAAGTAAATTAATTTAGTGTTTAAAAATTGAATTCTTAAATCAACCCTTCCTGCATTGATTGCAAAATGTTCCCCAGATGCTTTCATTACTGTTTATAAAAAATCAAAAATTCTAAATTCACCTTATCAGCTAGCATTACCATATGAGGAACATAAAAATAATATACTGTATAGCAATAATTTTATACTATGTTTATTAGTGCAAACACATTTATAGGAAACATACTAATAAAGAAAGAATAAAACAGAACAATTAACTGTCATGATTTTACCTTGTTTAGAATTTTTGTTTTCTTCTTTTTGATTTCTTTTTTATTTGCAATGGGTTTTTATTTTAGAAAAGGAAATTTTTTTTATCGATGTAATTAAAATTATAAAACATGAACTCCCCTTCACATTCAAATTGTGTACTATGTAATATAAAAGGTACATGAAATATGCATGTCTAGAAATTTGTTACTGAAGTAAAAATAAATAATTCTTTTCTCAAATTAATTTCAAATACATTCTCTTGTTTAAGTAAAACAAACCCAAAATCTCTACATATATCATTATCTTAAATTTAAGAGAAAATATGAATATAAAATGCGCAAATTTGAAAAATTTATCTGAAACATATTTTTCTAATATATTCGATAAACTGTTTATTATTGCATATTGCAAATTTAGTTGATTACCATCATCAGTTACACCTTAACAAATTAAAATGACACAGGTGAGTGATATGGCCTCAGGTAAAAATTGTGTGGTTTATAATTATATTTTAACATCTGTATATTACATGTACCTTTTATATAACATCATTGAATATAACATGTACCTGAAATAGCAATTTTTGGCAACCACATGTTTCATAACTTGATAATCGGTACACAAGTTAAATTTGTAGGGGAATTGATGTTTTAAAACTTCAATTACATCGATAAAAAATCATTTTCTTAAATAAAAACCCATAGCAAATTTAAAAAAAATAAAAAGTAGTAAAACAAAAATTCTTAACAGGTAAAATCATGACAGTTAATTGTTCTATTTTATTCTTTCTTTATTAGTATGTTTCCTATAAATGTGTTTGCACTAATAAACATAGTATAAAACTATTGCTATACTGTATATTATTTTTATGTTCCTCATATGGTAATGCTAGCTGATAAGGTGAATTTAGAATTTTTGATATTTTATAAACAGTAATGAAAGCATCTGAGGAACATTTTGCAATCAATGCAGGAAGGGTTGATTTAAGAATTCAATTTTTAACCTAAATTAATTTACTTATTCAAAGCAAATATAAGAGATTTTCAAAAACAAGACTATTTCATTACAACTTTAGACTGGACAAGACAGGTCGAGACTCTTTCAGTACTAAATCAGACTGGTCAAGACAAGTCGAGACTCTTTCAGTACTAAATCAGATTAGTCGAGACAGGTCGAGACTCTTTCAGTACTATATCAGACTGGTCGAGACAGGTCGAGACTTTTCAGTACAGGTTCAGACTGGTTGAGACAGGTCGAGACTCTTTCAGTACAGGTCCAGACTAGTTGAGACAGGTCGAGACTGGTTCAGTAAATTTCAGACTGAATCAGTCGATGGTCGAGACCACTTTAGTAATTTTCAGACAAGTTGAGACTGGTCGATTACTTTTCAGTACTTTTCAGTACAAAAAGTGCCCGTTTCAGACTTTTAGTGTTTTGTAGTGTATCCTAAAAACGTTTGATCCTTTTACATTTATAAGCCATGGAAATGTTATCGATTTTTAGATGTGAAAAATATATGGCGTTTGTGTTACTTTAAATTGTCGCTTCAAATGGAACCATACCTGGCTTCAAAGATCAACAAAGGTCCTTTCGTCTTCTTGAAATATAATAATCTATATCTTATCTATATTAGGAGCACTGGAAAACATTTTTAGATACACGTGTGCAATTACAATCAAACTTGGTCACAACGGTCTTTGATTCAAAGATAAAATAACCCGAAACTATTGATGAATTGGGTTCAAAATTAAAATGTATAACTAATCCATCGCAGCTTATTAATTGAAATTTGAAAATGAAATTCGTTAATGCATACAGGCTAATTTTGTTTACCGCTGAAGGCATTTCAAGATGTGGAACAGCAAATACTCGCTTAAATTGTAAGATTGGTTTACCCGGGTAATTTTCTATTTTTATTTGTTTTTTTTTTTTTTTTTTTTTTTTTTTTGCCTAATGTATAGTTTACTCCAGATCATTTCTCTTTCTTCAAGATCTCGAGGGTTTCTTGTTTTAATGGTACACAATACTTGATATAAACTAACACGTGAAACACACGTAAGAGTGGTATTCCTATTTTGTGTCGTCAACAATGGTGAACGTAGGAGAGAAACAATCATACCGAGTTTTATATCATGGTACTTAGAACGCCACTGAGATCCAATACACCGTCTTCACATACTCTCACTGTAGTCCAGCCTTGCAGATAGTTAATCAATTACGTGCGTGTTAAAATTTTCTATGATAAATAGTTTGTGTAAATAATATTAATACTGCCCTCTGCAAGTTTGAATTTTTACTCGTGTATATATGAACCAATATTGAATTATCTCCCTTTTTACTCTAGAAGAGATGCATTTAAATCTTTACCTATTATATTTTAGTCAAAGCACTGCTAACTTGCACTTAGACAATTGCAGACAATATACAGAAAAATAACATGACTACTTAACCTCAGAAAATTTATTCCATGCACATATATAGGAGAAATTAAACCATATTTTGTTTTTCTAAAGAATGTATAACCTATCAAGCGACACTTTTTCATAATCGTCCAAATGAGTTAAATAGAGTTAATAAAGACAGTGTTTGGGGTTCACTGCAGCCAGTAATGGTACGTCCCCCTTTTAACTCTTAGACTGGATATTCAATTTATAATTGTTTGTTTTTAATACCTTTCTGTAGAACATTTTATAACAAATTAATGCTACACTACAGAAGATTTCCGATTATTTTGCCTCTTACTTACATTTTTTTAATAACGACCATTATCAATCAAATACTTACTAGACACCCCTTTTATTTCATCATTTTTCAGTCTGTTTGTGAATCATTATACATGTAGAATTTCGTTTAAAGACAAAAAAAAAAAACACGAACAGAAAACAGTTTGTAGAGAACGGGCATCTATCTTCTCAAGTGTCTAAGATACACGGACTATTTGATTTTCGGGGGGGTTATTTAAAATTTCTGGCCCTGATTTTTGCAAAAAAAAAAATTCTGACCAGCATCTTAGTTGAAAAAAATATTCTGGCTCTGACTTTGTCCATCAAAAAAAAGCCTGGCATAGTGTACAGCGGGAAAAATAATCTGTCCCGTGTAGCGGGCCAAAAAAATTTCCCGGCTCGGGTAAAAATCCCAGGCCCCAAATTGAAATGATATAGTTTTGTTGATTTTAATACTTTCAATAGACGTTATCTATTTTTTCAATTAACACACCCGAGTAACGTGTATACCCCCTGTATCATGTTATTTTGCCAATAAACAATTTCACCTGTGTAATAAGGTGTGACATTTAAATTGTCCACACGTGCCTGCAACGATTTATGTTTCGGTGAAATAAAATATTTGTATAATTTCGTCTGAATAAGCTGAGAATGTGGTCAAATATATATATTTTTTTGCTTCTTTTAGTACCAACTTCCAACTTAATGTTGACTTAAATTTTCAACCCCTGTCGGGAAATTTAAAATCTTTGGTTCATTATTTATTTCTATTATAAAGTTTTTTTGGTATAATTCTGTTTTACTTTTAATCAAATAATCCAGTATAATTAAAAGTTGGTATTTCATTGAAGACATTATTTTCTTTTCAGTAAATTTGCAAGGGCTTTTTATTTTATACAGGAAATAATTGATTTGACAATTTGTATTTTTCATCAAAAAGTTATGGAAATAATCAAATTAAAAGCTGAAACTTACGTATTGATATTTCTATTTGTTATTTTTAACTATTAGTTTTGGATTCAGAAAAAGAGAGTCTTTATAAATACATGTACATGAATCTAGCACAAATACGGTAATACTGTGATCGACTGTGACTGCCTGTCACAATTCACCACAGTGCAGGACAGTACAAGTGAAACTGTAATTAACTGACATGAACTGTAACAATCCGGGACACTGCATGACAGTAGTCGTAAATACGGTCATTTACTGCGAGTAACTGTTACAGTACTTGACAGTTAATCACAGTACTTGGGTTTTACTGTTAATGACTGTCCCCGATTGGCACAGTTCTTGACAGTACTTAATAGATATTTCACAGTACTACCACAGCAGAGACCAGTGAATGGCAGTGAAAAAATCACTGTTCCTGGTATGGACAGTACTTTTTTCTGTTCATAGTGTTACATTTATATATGATTACTTCCGATTAATAAAAAGTTATGCCAGTATTAAAAGTAAAATTAAGTTCATTGAAAAATATATGATTATGCCTAACAAGCCAATAAAAATCTATTAGTCGAAAAATTTTAACCTAAAAACAAAATGCTGCATTAAAGTGATCCTTGATTTTAATGCTTGTGATTCTTGACCACTACTCCTGTGATCCTTGATCAAAACACCTGCGATCCTTGATCACAACTCCTGTGATCCTTTATCACAGCTTGTATGATCCTCGATCGTATTTCATGCAATCATTGATCACAACCCATGCAATCACTCATCACAACTTTTGCAATCCTTAATCATTGATCACAACTATTTTTGTGATTCTTTTGTGATCCCTAAATGTTCATTTTGCAGTCAAATTGCTTTGTTGAAGTTTCAGGGTACTGTAACCATTTGAGTTGAGTATTTTTAGTAACAGAGTAAACAATACTGTGTTTTTTTTTCATTCTAAAGATTTTCTTAGAGAAGTGACCACAGGTTAAATCCGTTTATTTGCTTAATAAAGCATTATTCGTGTCTTTGGGTCCCTTTTTTATTTTATAATATACAAGTAAGTAAGAACCGAACCGTTCATCTTAAACAAACAATCTAAGGACAAAGGTATTAACGGAAAAACATAGAAAAAGACATAACTTGAGTAGGGCAGAGAAATAAAATAAAGAAAAACACACTTACAAAGATGAAGAACACGGACCAAATAAAAACCATGGGTTAGATAAGGTGCACTGGTAGAGCAGACATCTCCTGCTTCTTATAAGACATCCGCCTTATCCAATTGTGAGGTCAAATCTGGTGGAAAAAACAACAATCAAGCTTTTTAAAGGGAAAGATATGTTGTCATCTGCGAAACAGATATCCCATAGCGGTCCACAAGATAGTGATGTCGACCTTAAAACTTCTGGAGGGATGACTTAAAGTTTTGGGTAACATGCCCTTGTTTAAGTAGCCTGTTTTTGAGCAAACGGGCTCCATCACTGTATCGACCAAAGGCCCTTGGGTAGGGAATGAGCTGGGAGATGTAAATTCAATATGCTGGTGCTGTTGGAATGTTGCTACAAAGAAAAGGAAAGTAGACCATTCGCATTTGTGATACAGCTTAGTTTGAAGTCTATCTCTGTTGTCAATTTCAAGATGAAAGTCATGTAGTTAGGCCGATGTGGGAGTGTCTGTAGTATTTCGAGCTCTTTTGAATAGATCAGATGAAGGAAATCACTAAAGCCGGGATTGTTTAATGACAAAATATCATATAAATAGCGGAAGCGAAAAATTGAAGGATTTGGCAAGTTTTTTTATCTTTATTTTGAAGAAGCGCTTTGATGAATTCCGCCTCATGAGAGTAGAAAAACACATTGGATTTGGAAGTAAGGGACCTTGACCCCTTTTTAAGTTTTTAATGCCAATGTTTAAGTTACGCAAGACGGTTGTTTCACAGGAAATAATTCAGTTGTATAATAGTAATTAATATCAAATCTTTGAATAAAACAACGGCAGTAGAATACCGAAGGAACAAAGAACAAGATTACATAAATCAAAGTCAAGAGACAACGCTACAGTACAGGGAAAATTCAAGATTGCCGTTTTTGTGATCCCTCAGTGATCATTTTGTGATCCTGTAGCAGTCAATGATTGCAGTCAAGGATTGTTTTACTTGCGATCAATGATCATACGGGTATATGCGATAAATGATCACAAAACAATTTGCAATCATTGATCCCAAAAGTTATGATCAGTGATCACAACTTGTGGTGCGATCCTTGATTGCACAGCGTCATTGATCACAACAGTGCGATCATTGTGATCCTTGATTGCAAGATTGTGATCCTTCATCGCAAGATTGTGATCCTTGATCGCAAACTCATATGATCCTTGATCGCAAAGTCATATGATCCTTGATCGAAAAGCTGTCATCCTTGATCTCAAATTTGTGATCATTGATCTCCAAGTGAAGTATATAGTTATAAGTTCGTTCCATTTACAAACATATTTAATTTGTATTAAACGGAACTTTGAAAAACCGGAAAGTCTTGAAATGCATGCCTTGTCCTTCATATCTTTTGAATGCATTAACATATAGAGAAATTATTCACAAATATTCTAAAAGCTAATAGAAGATCTATAAGTTGATACATTACTTTATGCAGAGACATATAATTTATATGTCTTTGCTTTAAGAAACTAATTTTAAAGACATCGCGAGTGCCGAAAGAAAAAATGTGAAATAAGGACTTTAAACTTTAATTTTCGAAATCTAAAATGGCTTAAAATGATTTATTTTTGCTTTACTAAGAAGTAGAAAAGGTGGCCGGGAAAGACTGCTATTGTTGTCTAACAACTTTGAAATTTATAACTTTGAGTGTAAATTGAATAAAAATCAGATTAGCCGATCAATTTGTTGTTATTGATATCAAAAGATAATTTATCAATGTATAAAAACGCATAAACTGCAATTGTTTTTACTTAAGCAAAAGGTCAAAACCGTGACCTGAAAGATATCTTGTATGTTGGAATACGCATTTACAAAACACATGTATATTGTACTAGATTTTCAACTTTCTTTGTGTATTGCACGAGACTTGGTTTTAAAGACAGTTGATTAATAAATAGAATGATATGGCATATTTAATTTTACTGATATCTAAACAAAAGATCAAACGCATGGCCGGAATTACATATGGTGTGGTCAATCAAGTGCCAAAATTTAACGTTAAACGTATATTGAATAAAAATCAAATTATCCGGTAAAATGTTTCTTATGTGGTATATCATCTGCTCTTTGAGAGTTTTGTTTGAGAATCGGATAAATCAGAGATATGTCTCTAAATAAATCAGTCAAATTTCTGTTCCATATATCATAGAATAATTCATTTACAAATAAAATTTGTTTATTAATGTATAATTTTGGAAATCTAATTTGGCATTATAAATACGTAGTTTTATGGATACCAATTCACATCCTGATAATTCAAATAAACGTGTCAAGCTTTGTGACACATTGTTGGTAATTAGGATCATTCATGCAAAATGGTTTGATGTAAAAAAAATCAAACATTAACAAACAAGCAAAAAAATAAATAAATAAAAAAATTATATTCATTTTATTTTTCAGATTATTTTTAACGAATATTTCCAAGACAAGTATTAAATTTTTTGAACTACTTGAATATGATTAATTTCAAGATACCTTTTGACAGAAAACTACATTGATAATGCTTTATATTCTGCTGAAGTGAAATATCCAGGTAAATCCAGAAATTTGATTTGTTACTTTGACAGGGGATATGAGACCGTATCCCCGTGGTAACAAAATAACAATTTTTAAATGCTTTTAACAGAAAAATTTTAGCACTTCTAGCAGAATATAATAATTATTCGGGCTTCACAGAGGATACGGATTCATATCCTCTGTCTGTGCCCTATATCCCCTTCGCCTAACGGCTCAAGGGATATAAAATACAGACTTGGAATATGAACCCGTATCCCCTGTGAAGATTCCCGAATAACATATACTATCGGGTTCGATATCATTATTTGAATACGCAACAGGTTTGTCGGAAAATCGAAAACTGAAAAACTTTGTAATTATGGATATTTAATTGTAAAATTGAACATTTTATTATCTTCCGCTATTACTAATAATGCAGATAGCATTACGCGAACAAGCCTATCGATAATGAGATCTTGCATTAGGATAATTGACGCATACCGAATTTAACATTCTAGGGGACAGTTCAATTATAGTGTGCCGGGTGTAAAGCAGTATACCCTTCCGGAAAACCTTATGACACTCCTGTTTGTAAGGGTTCACAGTATCATTTTCGGTTTGCTTCGTCTTAATCACGATCACTCCCCAGTACAATATTTTCAAGAGTAACAGCTTTTTTGTAATTTTTGTCAAGTTTTGCCTAAATTCTGCCTGAAATTTAAGTATTGATTACAATGTATTTGTGACTCGATTGCCCAGGCCAATTAACATGTTTGATAAGGCACGTGAAGTAAATAAAAGCACTCACAGGTTTAGCCACAGACCTCTATGGAGTTGCATTGTGTGCATGATGAAGGAAGATGACCTTTAAACCTTTTTATGATATTTCCTTTCGGTGTAGGTGATCACTGAATGGAATATATGTACATGTAGTTCATGCGGTTGTATCGCCAGCCTATGATTTTATGAGACTACATAATATATGTATATATTCCGTTTTAAGTTCGGAAGTTCCGTCAGAGACAAATAATACATTAGCATACGCCTTTGAATCTGTTCAGGTGTTTTCGACTTAAGATTTAAACAGGTTCATACGATTTGACATTACACACAATCCTGTCCTCTTGAGTAGGCCAATCATGGAATACGCATCTTAGGTTCTTTTAAAAAGATTTTGAAATAAAGGACAACGTTTCGTCATCCACTTTTCAGTATAATAGTTTTGTTAATTAATACTTCTAAAGGATACAGAGATTGATTGCTGCATATGACACCACTTTGATTCTTTGAAAGAATATTGACGGACCTTTTTTACGCAGGGGGTTAATGTTCCCTGTCTAATGATGAGCAAGCTAGAAAAATGCCATACAGTCACTGCATATTATTTTGTCCTTTTTATCCATTTAAGAAGAGGCGGAGAGGGTTAAGGGAGATAGGGAGAAAGAAGAAAGGTCGTGGGAAGGAAAAGAGGGCTGGAAAAAGGAGTGGGAAGGGAGAAACGAAAATGAAAGGGATACCGAGACAAAATGGGCAGAAGAAGGGAGAGGGGCGAATGAAAGGAGAGACACACCCTGTTCGCCCCCTCATTTTACTTGACATTTCTTTTCCATTTTCAGAAAAGATTAAATGTTTAAGCCCGGCACCTGAATCGGTTTTCAGGGACTCAGGCCAGTGCTACCGAGTGCATCCCCAGCTGGTGAATAGGGAAATACCCTGTCTATGCGGGATTGTCAGGTCATAATACGGCAAGCGATCCCTAATAGTCGAATTGTGTGGAGAGACGTCATGCTACATGTATAAGAAAGACCCATTCTATATTTTTCGAAAAAGAGCAGAGTCACTGGGTCTCGTATAGAAAGCTTAATTTCCGGCCCCTACCAATACTCCCCTTTTCCAGTGGCAATCAAAACTCGTTGCCCGGTTGTCCCTTCCACCTTTATTTCTGTCTTCACTGTGTTCTTGTCCTGATATAGTTGAAACATTTCTCACTGGACGTTAAACTCTAACATTCGGTAATCAATCAATTAATTAAATTTATAAGCAGTCCTGACCCGATTATTGATAAAACATAGTTTGATCACAACCTCTTAAACTATATAGATGCAAACTGAATCAAACATCACATGGAAGTCTTTTCGTCAGCTTCAAACAAAGTTGAACATACGACTCTATGTCAAAAATATTGTGATCATCACCTTTGATAGTACTATAAGTACTGAAGCAATTTGAAGCATAGAACGTATTAATAGTAGTGAAGCAAATTTAAGCATAGAAAGTATGAAGATAATCTCATCTGAAACTATGAAAGCAAATTGAACCAAATTATACATGAATAGATTTCTCTAGTGATCTGACAATAAACATGTAAATATTGTCAACAGCAGTGGGCATGATCTAAGACTGAAATCATGGTAAAAACCTAATTTGATCATCTATTCAACTATGACATAGCATTTGTTGGGTTATTATTTTTAATGTTCTTAAAATACTGATAAACTCAATTGAGCAGAAATAGGATTATTATTCATTTAACCTTTTGTAAATCTATATTCCCAGTATACCAGTAAAGTCGGACAGAGCTGGATCACTGACCCATTGAATAAAATAATGATAATTATACTATAACTAATCCGAGATTCTGATTATCGCAAAATATTCAACGAATGATCGAATAACGCAGTAATTCACGAATGCGCGCAGCGCATGAGTGAATTTCAGCGTTTTTCGATCATGAGTTGAATATTTTCGATAATCAGAATCTAGGATTAGTTATTGTTTTTATTTATATAGATCTTCTTCTGTTAAATTTAGTGGTTTATTTTAAGATTTATTGCATGAACTACGTTTTCGATGTTAATCCGCATAGACGTTTACTTAACAACGACGTTGACAACGTCTATTGTGACGTCACTTCCTAGAGTGAAATTATGGAAAATAATTTCACAGTTAATTATCACTTTTATTTCACTGAGAAATTTCAATCTTTCACCGCAATCTATATAATAATAACAAGTAATGACTGTGTTCGCAGAGCGAAACACAAAAGTCTCCCAAACGAACTCCCATATCTAGCAACTCTCCTGCGTAGTTTCATCCAATTCTGAGCACTTTGAATTTTCCCGCTTTTTTTCCATTTCCATGGCAACGGCCGCCATTTTGAAAATTTTAAGACCAAAAATCACTTTCATGCATGCTAGGCAACCTTCCTGTCAAATTTCATCCAATTCTGAGCAATTTGAATTTTCCCGCCTTTTTTCCGTTTCCATGGCAACGGCCGCCATTTTGAAAATTTTAGGACCAACAATCACTTCCATGCATGCTAGGCAACCTTCCTATCAAATTTCATCTAATTCTAAGCAATTTGAATTTTTCCGCCTTTTTTCCGTTTCCATGGCAAAGGCCGCCATTTTGAAAATTTAAAGACCAAAAATCAATTCTATGCATCCTAGGCAACCTTCCTGTCAATTTTCATCCAATTCTGAGCACTTTGGATTTTCCCGCCTTTTTTCAGTTTCCATGGCAACGGTCGCCATTTTGGAAATTCCAAGACCAGATGGCAAATCTTCTCATTGTCCTATACCATCATATGAAGTTTCATGAAGTTCCGGTCAAAGGTCTTCGAGATATGTTCCGGACAAACATTTTACGCCGGAAGAAGCGGAAAAAGAATAATAAAGAAATAAAGAATAATAATAATAAAAAAGAAATAAAGAATAATAATAATAAAAAATATAAAAAGAACAATAAGAACTGAGCAAAAACAATAAGTCTCCACAAACTTCGTTTGGGAGACTTAATAATACAAACAAAATGTAAATTAATTCGGAGAGTTCCGAAACGTAGATTTTAATTGACATAAAAAAGTTTACACACAGCGCTAAAAGTATTGAACAACCGATCAATCATAATCAATGATAAATGTGCGCATACAATATACATTGACAGTTTCTGAAACATGTATACTTTTTAAAAAATCTTTCCTGGAAAAAATCTTATCTCGAAAGTCCCGTATTAGAGACTCGTGATCAAGTCCTGCAAGCTCATTTTACTAGTAAGTGGTATACATATCTGCATTCAAACACACGAGATCATTTTGGAAGTCCCTTTTGAAAGATTAGATGTGACTGTTTTATAAAACAACGACAACAGAATACCAAAGGAACAAGGGAAGAAGTGATGATCACAAAAACCAAAGTCCAAAGACATGGCGAAAACGGCAATTATTGTATATTTTAGCCAGTTGTAAGCTAAGTCGTTGCGATAACACTGAAAATAAGCAATCTTAGGTCATATTTATATTAAATACATTTTCTTTTGCTTTAGTCTTTAAATTACAAATACTAAATTAAATATGAATTGTTCCATCGCATTCTTCTTCATTGTACAGTGGCAAATAAACTTCTCGCAGCACAGGAGTAAATGGCATATAAATGATAGATAAACTTATCTAAAAAAAATCAATACTTGGCATTTTAAATATGAAAAAGAAAGGAAATGGGGTAAATGTCAAGGAGACAACATCCCACATCCATGGCACTGTAGGGTACATTATATATAAATGTAGAATATTTTCATTATAAATTATTCTGAGCATATATACAGTATATACAAAGAATTTTTTAATCGGAAAATAGCATAAAATGTAAAATGCTTTAATATCTAGAAATAATAATAGTAAAAATATAACAATAATAAATAAATAAATAAATGATATGAAAAAGTAAACAAAAATGAAAAAATAATAAATTAATAAAAGCAATAATAAAGAAGACCAATTCTCGATTTTTGTTCAACAAAACGTTTAACTGAAATGAATAATATACGTAAAATAAATGATTAGTTGTCATATATAATGAATATAAGTTAAGACGATATTACATTTTTCATTTCGTTAATAAAAATTTATATTTTTGATAAACAATCCTTCATAGTACAACTCTTGCGATCTTTGAGATCCTTGATCGCAAGGATTGTGATCCTTGATTGCAAGGTTTGTGATCCTAGATCGCAACGGCTGTGATCCTAGATCGCAACGCCTGTGATCCTTAAATTGCATATCCTGCAATCATTGGTCACAATTATTGCAATCAATAATCACAATGCCTGCAATTAATGATCACAACTCGTGCGATCATGGATCACAACACCCGCGATCAATGATCGGAAACCTTGTGATCATGCGGTCATTGATCGCATTCCTGGATTGCGATCAATGATCGTAACCTCTTTTCTGTCATCCTTTTGTGATCCTTAAGTGATCCTTTTGCAGTCGAATTGCCAGGTTGAATATTCCTGGTACTGTAAAGTAAGAAAATCAGAAGACGCAAGACCAAAGACACCACACAACCACAAAACGCAAACACAACAAAAACAAAAATTACAACTACATCCCTTACAATGTGAACTCTCGAAGAATGACATTAGGTGCTCTGGAAGGGTGAGCATGTCCAGCTCTGTACACACCAGCCACCACAATCTCAGTGGGTAAATCCAGGGTAAGGTCAGAATCGGTAATGTAAAATCCGGGAAGACGTTATCTAGCTGAAAATGTCATAGAATTTCTGAAGGGACGAAAGTAACAACGGCTGAACATAACCCTGACTTAGCAGGCTTTTGTGACATTGCTTTGCTCTTTCCACAAAGTCACTGTATGAAATTCAAGCTTGCAGTACCGAATTAATTGTGAAAAATACACTCCATATGCTGGGGAGATAGATATATGGCTGCCAAGAAAGGGGAAGTTCACAACTCTGAAGTTAAAATCATCACGTTTGTCATTTAACCTAGATTTCAGGCGTCCATGTGTAACAAAGGGTCAGGGTATGAAGCCAAATTGGGTGCATCATGTTTCTTCAAGTTCACTGTGTAGATCCGATGTAATGTTCTTTAAATCTTGGGTTATTAAGAGAAAGTACATCGTCCATATCATCATGTATATATTGATGTATATAATTGATCACATGTGAAGAAATGTCTATCCTGACTTTACAAGACACTTATTAGCCAAACACCCATTTCCATCTAATTTTGATAGGCTACCTTCTCGTTATCTACTTTTCTATACTTATGATTCCAGGTACTGTGTGTTAAGATATGAAACAACCCAAGCATCAAATATTTCTTCGCAAAATTGGTTCTTCAATTTTTTTTTGCACAGATCAGTATAAAACATATTTTTTGTATCAATATTTTCTGACAGAGGAAAACGTTTGAAGGTATGAGATCACTCCTCAATTACCTTCTTACTAATGTTAGTTTTAATCCCTTCACGTATTTAAAATATATCAAACATTTTACCCCACCCAATCCACTACTACATATGGTTGAATAAAAATTTCCCTCTTTATTTTGTTAGGTTTCTTGTACCAGATGAAAACAAGAAATAAGATTATTTAAAAGAGATTTACTTGGGCTTGGTAATAAGAATAGATGATAATAAGAGATTTTATTATTGTTATTTTATCTGAATTGTCTTTTTTTCTTTGTTATGATTTAAAAATTCTATATCCGTCAAATCTTTTGAAAACTCTATTCTGAGCATTGTGACTCTACTGTAACACCATTTCAATCTCTGCTTTGGATTGAAAGTTCGGTCCTCACTTTCTTTACACACATTGTATCTTGAAAGATTTTTTTACTGATCTACATTAATTTAATGTTGTCTAAGTTCATTATCAAGCCCGACATAGCTGCCTGCTTCTGAAGTCAGACGACTACAGAGAAAAACATATAAAGATTCGGCAGATCCGTTTCAGATTAGAGATGTGTCATCTGCATATTGTGAAAGTATGAAATTCCCCTAATATTAAAGATAGGGAGATAAACAATTCTTTAGACTACAGTCTCTCTGAATATTAATAAAAATCTGATATAAAACAATTCTGAGTAACAGATGATTGAATATTTATGTAAAAAGTCCTCACCCAATTACAAATAGATAGACCAAAGTTGAAAAAATGTAAAACCTGATCTATGAATTTCCATGATATTGAATATAATGCTTTTTCAAATTATACGAGGAACAGAATGCCAGGCATATCATTTTCTTCAGTATAAAGAAGGATATCATATATAAACCATATATTTTTACCAATAAACCTGGAGTAAAGTAGGTTTACTCATTACTTATTAAAATAACTTATACTGTTTTGAAATTTCGTCAATTAACCTATATGTAGTAAAGTGGGTTTGATCATTACTTATTAAAATATCTAGTACCGATTTGAAATGTTCAGCTACAGTACAGAAAGAGACGTACCATAACAAATCACTTGGAAAGACGTACATTTTAATCCTTTAGACATAATATCACAGACATACTATCACTGTGATAGACCTAAAAAGCCATAAAACAGAGTGGGGAGGATTAACTTTTATTACCTATTTTACCTGTAATTTCTTTGAAGTCTACCTGCTTGATTAGATTTTTACCTGTACAACAGGAAATTTCCCTACAAAACCGTAATTAATTTAAGGTAAAAATTAATCCCCATCACTTTCCTAGACATCCCCACTATCACAGTGATTAGTTATGGTACGTCTCTTTCTGTACTGTATTTAACTAGAAGCGAGCTTATAAACTGTGTTATACGTCGCCCGTTTTTAATCAACTGTGAAGGCTTATCTCTTTTTGGAAAACATCCAAGTTTCATTTCATTTAGATGAAAACGTTTAGAGAAACCAAATTTTTCTGAAATTTTCAAATCTCTTTCGGTTAGTGTTGCCTTGACCTTAGACATATCTCCAAAACCTCAACTTTATATCAAAGTTTCATTTCAACTTATCGAAAATGTTTTGAGTTATTGTCCGGAAACTAATTATTTTCAAAATTTTAGGTCCTTTGACATTGCCCTTTGACCTACTTTTTCAAAAAAAAACAATATGGTTGCTCCCGTCTTTGTATCCAACAATATATTCAGATATCACGTAAATTGAATTTAAACTTGTCGAGTTATCATCCGGAAACCGTTTTTTTTTTGTTTTTTTTTTTTTTGAAATTTGCAGTTTTTTGGTGTGGGTGACTTTGATGTCTGACCTTCTTTGTCCAAAATCAGTCGGGCATCTCCTTTCTTGATACGCAATAACATATCGAAGTTTCATTTCAATTGGTTGTAATTGTCTTGATTTAACATCCGGAAACCAAATATATCTGAAATTTCAGTCTATTTCGGGTCCAGTGACCATGACCTTTTGACTTAGTTTCACAAAATGTAAAGGACTCCTCCCCTTTTGGTACCCAACAATATATTAAAGCTTCATTGCAATTTGTTGTAATTATTAATAATTAATCACCCGGAAACTAAATTTTCTGAAATATTCAGCCTATGTTTGGGTCACTGTGACCTAGACCTTTGACCTATTTTCTCCAAAATCAATAGGGTTCCTCCTTTCTTGAAACCCAACAACATATCTCAGTTTTATTTCAATTAGATGTTTTTCTTTTATAGTTACCATTCGGTAACCAATGTTTGATGCTATCCCGCATCACCAAACCAATAGCCGAGTTCAACTTCGGTGCATCTCGGCTAAAAACTAAATTTAAAAGAAAACAGTAATAAAGGTTGAAGGAATAACTGTTGTAATGATTTTTTTATTGCAACTTAAAAATGTGGGGCATGGGTAGGGCAGGAAATTTTTGTTTTATTTTTGTTTTTGTTTCGCTAAAATGGTTTGCGATCAGACCTAACTTTTTGGCATAGACAGGACATTCTCTTATCCACCAATTCGAGTTGCATCCGGTAGTTCTTTAGCCGATGCCCCTAAAACCAATTCATGAAAGAAAACATTTTGTACAGTTCCTGAGTTATCCTCGAAATTTTCTAAATAGTAACCAGCAAACAATTGAGAATTGTTCGAATGTTGCCACTTTAAAAATCTGAAATGAGATACAAAATACAATAGCTATACAGAAATATTTACATTTAAATTCGATCAATTAAATGTTATAGAAGACATTAATAGGGGTAGAAGGGACAACTGTTGTAACGAGTTTTCATAGCCAACGGAAAATGGGGGATAAATGGGTAGGGGCAGGAAATTTATCCTTCTATACGACCACAAAGGAGTCAGTTCTTTAACGAGAAATGAAGAAGGGGTCTTAATACTGCATGGGGTATGGTGTTTATCAAATTTGGCTACAATAATTCGCGATCAGAATACCCATATCATGTAACTTCCCCGCATAGATAGAGTATTCTTTTATCCACAAACTGAGGTTGCACCCGGCAGTCCCGTAGCCTAGTCCATGAAAACCGATTCAGTTGACAAAAAAGTACATTTTATACAGTTGCTCACTTATTCTCGAAATTTTCTACATTGTATCCAGCAAACAAATAGTAGTTCTTTGATTGTTGCCAATATAAACATAAGAAATGCAACTCAAAATACAAAAGCTAGGCAGAAATTTGCAGCAGCAGCAGATATGTTTTGACGTTGTTTGCCTATTTTGATCTTATCGCGATCAAGACAGGTTTAACATATTTTTGTTTAAACAGTGTAAGATATTTAGTCGTTTTTCAAGTAAATTGCTTTCAAAGACGATAAGACAAGTGTGTTTGTCAAAATCAAACTGCGTTCAAGGGCGATCAAGATGTGTTAAATTTTTACCGATCACACAAGATCAAACCGATATCTTATTTGATCTCAACAAATTTAAATCGTTTTGGTCGTTCCTAAACGTAATTTACACGTGGATCTTATTTGATGTTAAACTATCTTAAAAAGTCCTGATGTAATCAATTGTTTTTAAAACAACTTAAAAACTTACACGGTCTCAACTGTGTTAAGACTGTCAAGATCGTGATAACATCAACATGACCAAACAAGATCATAACATATCAGCCAGTAATACACGCTGGAATTTGGTGAAAATTGTAAAATACATACCATGAAACTCTATCACTGCAATTTGATTATCTCGCTTAGATTTCGCAAACAATGCTGTGGTATATAGTTTTCCAATATCAAGGGTGGCTTTCACAATAGTTGGACATTGAGCAATAAAATTCCGGAAACACATCACACTTGTTGGATTATACTGTCTTCTGCACAATATTGTCTGTTTTATGATGTTCCCTGAATTGACTTGTATACAATTCGTTTCCATTCCTCTTTTACATTTCTGAAAAGTTTTAAAAGAACCGCTGCTTTCGTACATTTCGCTGCTTTCGAACGTTTCAATAAATTTTGAATTATTTAATTTGTAGTATAGTCCATATAGAATCCCATCCGATTGCTTACAAGTGGTGAGCTTAGTTGTTTTAAGTGTTACACTTTCACTGTTCTGAATTCTTTCGTTTTTGACAGCATCCTTTTGGTTTAAATTGGATGACGAATCAAATTCGTTATGGTTAGTTCTATATAAAGTAGCCATATTCCTGGTCAAACTAGAATTTGTAGTCAAGCCACGGAACACTATCGCTGGTTCCATATTAGTTAATTGTTTGTCAGTTTCCCTTGTGCTAATTATAATGAATTTATGTACCAATATGATCATAATTAACGATAAGTACATACTATCCATAGTGTTAATGGATCTGACTGCAATAGCACATCGCAATATGATATTCCGTAGACAGTGTATGGGAAAAAGTAATTTATGCAGTGACAATTTTCTCTTATCTAATTCAATTTTACGTAAATAACTACCCTCACGCAACAGTTTAATTAAAATATGACATGGGAAGGCAAAAACGAAGGCAACAAGTTATCAAATTCTTGGCTATAATCAATAGATCTATTAAATTGCAAATCGGGAAACAAACAGCATTTTCCAAGGATAGTTTGTTGCGATAGAACTTTAGTATATAATATGTATGTCTGTGTTTTCTTATAAATGCTATCCACTAATAACTAAACTGTCCGTACTGAATTTATTAATGATTACATTAATGTATAATTCCTTTGACATCTGATGAAATATCGAATAGATCAATAGTTTGAACTGTCCAAAACTCTTTTTGTATTCCAATACACGATTGAAAGCCGTTATACATAGTTGGCCATTTGAATTATTCTACTAATGAATTCATTATACGCGTTACTGATGTAAGAGATATTTGGTTGACGTGTAAATAAGGACTGCTTTCAACCCACGTTAAAGAGCAGCGAAGCAATTTTTTTAGTTTCATGCATTTATTTATCAGAGACGACAAAATTCACTTTAAGTTAGTTGTCAAGTCTATAAATAACAAAACAACGAAGCTACTTAGAATTTTATATACACAGACCTCCACTCCGACACCCCTCTTAGTGCAAATCAAATAAATACAAGTCAAGAAGATCAGCTGTTTAAGAAAAACTAGAGGCTCCCAGGAGCCTGTATCGCTCACCTGGTTTTCAGTTGCCACAATCAAGGTAACAATGTAAGTTATACAGTTGATCTTCAGTTTCTCAAACTTTCGTAGGTCGAACACCTCCAATATATTGAACTGTTTTTAAAGTCTGATCATGTTTTATTATATTTCTTTGTAAGGATTTTTTGATAAAAACGGTCTTGCTAAGGACCACTTTCGACACCAGTTGGAAGTCGAGACGTCATTTTGTAAATGGCAGTCAACAAACAATTTTCAACATCAGTTTTGAGGTCGCAACATCAATATCTATTTGGAAATCAAATTTCATTGAAATCGGACAATGTTGAATTTTCCCGCCTTTTTTGGCGGCCATTTTGAAAATGGCGGTCAAGGAACAATTTTCAACATCAGTTTTGAACTCGCAACATCAAGATCTATTTGGAAACCAAATGTCATTGAAATGGGAAAATGTTGAATTTTTCCGCCTTTTTTGGCAGCCATTTTGAAAATGGCAGTCAATGAACAATTTTTAACTTCGGTTTTGAAGTCGCAACATCAATATCTATGTGGAAACCAAATTTCATTGAAATCGGACAATTTTGAATTTTCCCGCCTTTTTTGGCGGCCATTTTGAAAATGGCGGTCAACGAACAATTTTCAACTTCGGTTTTGAAGTCGCAACATCAATATCTACATGGAAACCAAATTTTCTTGAAATCGGACAATGTTGAATTTTAGCGGCCATTTTGAAAATGGCTGTAAAGGAACAATTTTCAACATCAGTTTTGAACTCGCAACATCAAGATCTATTTGGAAACCAAATGTCATTGAAATCGGACAATGTTGAATTTTCCCGCCTTTTTTGGCGGCAATTTTGAAAATGGCAGTCAAGGAACAATTTTCAAAATCAGTTTTGAAGTCGCCACAGCAAGGCAAACATTTCATCAATTTACACTAAACCTTCATCTTCTATAGTTTTGGAAATAATAGATGAAAAATACGAAAATTAAAAAAATTCAGTGAAAAAAGGGCAATAACTCCTACAAGGGTTTATGGATTTTCTTCAGAATTACAGGGTAGGTAGATCTTGATATGCTGAACATTTTTGCAATTTACATTTGACTTCTATCTGTTACACTTTTTGAAATAAAAAATAAACAAGCGGTTTCAGAGGAGTTGATTTTTTCCCCCATAGGGTCCAATGTTAATCTATGGTCCCCGTTGGCGGCCATCTTTGATCAGGTGCAGACATGTCGGACACAATTCTTAATGGGGCTTCCCAAGGACTATTGTGACCAAGTTAGGTTCAAATTAGCCCAGCGGTTTCAGAGGACTTGATTTTTTAATGCATTTCCCATAGAGTTTAATGTTAATCTATGGTCCTCGCTGGCGACCATCTTGAATTAGGTGCGGACATGTCGGACACAAATTTTAAATGTGGTCCACCCATGGACTATTGTGACCAAGTTTGGTTGCAATTGGCCCAGCGGTTTCAAAGGACTTGATTTTTTAATGTATTTCCCATAGGGTCCAATGTTAATCTATGGTCCCCGCTGGCGGCCATCTTGGATTAGATTTGCTTCAAAATTATCAGAGGGATAGATCTTGGTATGCTGAACATTTTTGCAATTTCAACTTGACTTCTATCTGTTATACTTTTCCTAATAAAAAATTAAAAATATTAAAATTTTGAAAATTTTACGGAAAAAGGGCAATAACTCCAACATGGGCTTTCGGATTTTCTTCAAAATTGCAGGGCAGGTAGATCTTGCCATGTTGATCATTTAACCCCAGATTTTTGATATCTGTAACGGTTTTCGAGTTACCCCCCCATGTTCTATTTTTAGTAACAGCGGCCATGTTGCTTGGTCTTCGGACTAATCGAACACAATTTTGAAACTGCATACCCTGGTGATGATTCAGGCCAAGTTTGGTAAAAATTGGCTCAGTGGTTTCAGAGGAGAAGATTTTTGATAAAGTTAACGACGGACGACGACGGACGCCAAGTGATGTCAATAGCTCACATGGCCGTTCAGGCCAGGTGAACTAAAAAATAAAAATTGACCGAAAACAACGACAGTAGAATAATGCAAGAATTATGCATTATGTAAATTTTTACTAATTTTAAAACGCAAAATAAAATAGTACATTTTGTATGATTCAGGCGGCGTAGGCGTCTGTAGACACTTCGTTTCCGTGCGACAACTGAAGTTTTGGTTGATCAATCCTTATTCAATTTTAACAAAATGTTTTTGGCACAACAAAAAGGCTTGAATTATTTTTTGGGTAAAATAGGCCTGCTATTTTTAAGGGTCAAATTGGAAGTTTCATATAATTCAGAATATTTTTATTTATTGGATTTAATTGGTTTTCTTTCAGTGTGTTCCTGGGTAAATTTCCTATGATAGTTTTATCAACGGATTGATGTCGCATAAACCGTTCGCGAGACAAATGGGGTCGAAAAGGGAAGCATTTCAAAAACATATACCGGTATATTATGTCGTTTTTTTGTTTTTGTTTTTTTTCAAAATGAACAATTAATATAGCTCTTAACTATTAAATTTTTGATGAAGTGTTTCCCCTTAGACATATGAGGGCCTAACAGGGCCAAAATTTGAAATGTGCAGATTACCTATTTTTTTATTTTTATTTTGCATCGGATTTCACTGGAATTTATTTCTTTGGACAGGGTTCGATTTAAACGCTCTCCCGCTTGCCCGGGGCAAGTAAAATATGTGACTGGCAAGTAACCTCGTCAGCTGAGTTGTTGTCAGCCTCGTTCCTTGACCTTCACCTTGAAATTGACAACAGAGGGAGACTTCAAACTAAGCTGTACGACAAACGCGATGACTTCACCTTTCCAATAGTAAACTTCCCTTTCCTTTGTAGCAACATCCCAAAAGCGCCGGCATATGGAGTTTACATCTCCCAGTTTCATTCGCTATTCAAGAGCCTGTGTTCGATACAGTGACTTCCTTGATAGAGCCCGGTTGCTCACAAATAGGCTACTTCAACAAGGGTACGTTATCCAAAACTTGAAGTTATCCCTCCAGAAGTTTTACGGTCGACATCATCATCTTCTGGACCGCTATGGGATATCTGTTTCCCACATGACAACAGATCTTTCCCTTTAAAGCTTAATTGTTGTTTCCTCTACCGAATTTGACATGTTCAACACGGCGGGTGTCTTATAAGAAGCAGGAGATGCTGACTCTACCGGTTCACCTGATCTCACCCATGGTTTTATATTGGGTCCGTGTTGTTCATCTTTGTATGTGAGTGTCTTCATTTTTCTTTTCTGTGCTGTACCCATGTTGTGTCTGTTTTTTTTCTGCCTTTTTTGTTTCTGGTGTTGCCATTGTCCTTGGATTGTTCGCTTTTAGATTGACGGTTCGGTTCTCATTTACTTGTCCGCCGGGCAAGTTGAAAGTTTTATTTACAATTAAAATGCAGCAGTATCTCCCATCCTCCCTCTTTCCGATTCTCTCTCACTGTTCCGCTTACGTGTTGTTAACATTTTGTGATATGTATCGAATTATTTGATTGGAGACATGTTTGGAAAGATTTTGCGATTGACCAATCAAAACTCGCGACTCGTAGAACTTCCGAGAACTGGTTTCCCTTTTGAATAAAATTTAAGAAACCAGATACCGGGTTAGAGGAATGGAACGGTTTCTCAAGAACTATCCCCCCCCCCGCCAAAAAAAACCCAAAACCTCACGGGAGGATCAGCAAAAGATATACGAGAAAGAGAGACGTGTAAGGAAATTTCTTCCCAAATGGAATGATGAATTCAAATGGTTAAGGGAGACGGAAAGGGGAATGGTATGCGAGTTGTGTACCAAATATGAATCAGTTATTGACATGAAAGATGACTTGTAATGAATTAGAATTTAGTCCACTTGATCATGTTGATGTTTATTAAAACTTGAAAAATTAAAATTAATTTCCAAACTGTTCAAAAGCTTTGGTTATAAAAGTTTATATAAAGAAAAATGTCAATTAGATAACAACATGAACAACATATGCAAAAACAAACAACAATAAAAAACAAAGAAAAGCCCACATTTCCATTGTATCGTATACAGTTCATCATCATTGTTTCTACTTTTCAGGTTTTAAAAATGTCATAATAAATACAGATGAAAAAGCTTTTGATTATCTACAATGAGTTTTCTTGTACAATGCATGTATTCAGTGCAAATGTCCACCCTTCATTCTCTTCAAAAAACATAAAAAGAAAAAGAAACATTTAGTGTAAACATTATTTTATTCAGATAATCAACATTCAAGTATACACAATTAAACACAGAAAATATCATGGAAAACAAGCAAATTTTTAATGAGTTATCATAAAATTTCATTACACATGGAAGGGCAAGGTGATTTTTGGAAGGGCAAGTTAAAGTTTGAGTGGGGTAACCCGCTGGGCAAGTTGAAATTGACTTCTTCAGTCGAACCCTGTTGGATATCTCTTTATCATAGCTTTCAGTAGTATGTCGACAGATTTGGCATATCTCTTATCATTTAAGAGCGTGAATGGATCAAAAAGGTTAATTTGTATGTTTGTTTCCAGTATATCCTGTTTTAAGCTCCTCATTGTAAACTACCTATATATGGTGTAGAGTACTGGACATAGTACAGGCGGTGTTGCAATAGATGATAACAAAGCGTGGATTCTAATCCAGCCATAGACCTTGCTTCATTTATCGATGTTAACAGGTTTGAATAGATGATTTTCATGTCTAGCTTTCTCGCTTTCAAACAATTGCACATTTTTTTAACTCGATGTGAGAAATTCCATAATCAACTTAGTTCGCGTTGTAGAAAATATATATTCTTACATTGCAGCTCACCTTACCAATACATTATCATTCATACCGTAAAATATCGGTGCATGAATAGGGTAGATTAAAATGGGCATCTGATGTATACAGGTAGTTCAACAAAAAATATATCGTTGTTAGTCAGTGTATTGATAGAATAGATTAAAATAGAAAAGAACATTATTTATTCCCAAATTAGGTCCCCGGGGGAGAGGGGGGCATTAACATTGAACAATCATAATTTGATACAAACATACTAGTAAACAATTGGACAATTTATAAACAAGACATAATAATAATTCAATTCAATTCAAATTTTATTATCTTTAAACTATATATAGTTCTTGATACACAAAACAAACATTAAATGACAGAAAGAAAAAAAAAACAATAATCATATGGATATGTACAAGTAAATAAACATTACGAGTCCCCTGTCCTCAGTTCTAATGACTTTTTCAAAAAGGAACCAAATTTATTTACTTGTGTTGGTGTAGATGGGTTTAAAATAAATTTAAATTTGTCTTCATCTGATAGTTGCATAAAATTTATATTTTGGGAACATTGAATAATACTGTTAGCATATCTACAATGTACAAATTGCATTTGCCTTTTTAAAAATCTTGTTGACTTCTTGACTAATGTACTCTACAGATGTGGAGTTAATCAGTAGTATTTAATGATTTATTTGGTGGTTTAATTGCATCAGACACCAAGGGGCAATGCTTAGGTTCATGGACATAAAAATAATTCAAGATCTTATAAACCTCCTCGTGTCTGAAGCAGAAACGAGGCATATGAAGAGAACAGAAAATGAACTTAGTCAACAGTTCACTGAACTGCTTCAGACACCTAGGGGCAGTGCTCAGGGTCTATGGACATGAATACATTCAAGATCTCATATACCTCCTCGTGGCTTAAGCAAAAAAGCAACATAAAAAGGAATGAATGAGAGAGAGAAAAAAATAAAACAAAATTAGTTAAGCTGCATCGGAATATAAAGTTTGGGGTCTTCAAAACTAGGAATCGATACTTTTATTTCTCTTTTAACAGCAAGTAGCCCATTACCTAAATACAGGGGGTCCAACCTAATTGGTTAGAGCAAAATCGTTTTGTATGAGTTTAAGTCACTAAAACGTTTCAATTGCTTAAAATGTCACCTTTCGGCAATGACTGAATAAATTCACACTTTTCAGTTAATATTTGTTCACAATATGCAAGATTTCGAAAGCTATTGAAGAAAAACATCAACGACCCACATTTTGAACTTCTGCAATATTTTGGAAACAGTTTTTCTTCAATAACTTTTGAAATCTTTAATATTTTGAACAAATATTGAATGAAAAAGATTCAGTTATATTTATATTGCCGAAAGGGAACATTTTTTTAAGTACCCAAATTGATACAGAAATGATTTTGCTCCAACAAACTTAGGACTCTTTCTGTTTTATGAATATTTGTGTACCCTTGTGGTGTGGTAAATATGTTCCAGTTTTGACACATTTGTAGTGTATATCTGACAATACCAGCAATCTTTTAGGGGAAAGAATCTTAGGGCGGATTGGATAAAAAGTAAATAAAGTTTAGCCAATAGTAGAACATAATTTTCAAATAATGTTCACTAGTATACTTAATGATTGCTGTTTGTCTGTATTTGTGTCTTCTGCTACCATACACAATTAAATTCAAATAATTCAGGGCAATACTTTCCACAATGGCGATTTGAAAACCTCGATGTTTGAGTTTCACATTGTACTCCTTAATAGGAATTATTAATTGAGTCTCCCAAACGAAGTTTGGAGAGACTTATAGTTTTTGCTCCGTTTCTAATTATGTCGCCCCTGACGTAGTCGGGACGACATATTGTTTTTTGTCCGTTTCTTTATTATTATGTCGCCCCAGACGTAGTCGGGACGACATATTGTTATTGGTCCGTTTCTTTGTTATTATAATTCTTTCTTTCTTTCTTCCAAGGATTTTTGTCCGCGTATTTTCTCAGAGATGCCTGGACAGAATTCATTCATATTTGGCACAAAGTTAGATCAACTTGAGAAGACGTGCATGCACCGGCAAAAATGTTCAAAATGGCCGCCGTTTCCAAGTTGGCTGCCGAAATACGTCAAAATTTCAACTTTGTCGGATTTCACTGAAAATTGATTTCTAGGTAGATTTTGATGCTGCGAACAGGGTGGAATCATCGAATTGGCTGCCAGGGGCGACATCAGCTATTGCTTGCAATTGCAAATCTAGTTCATTATTATTATTATTATTATTTCTTTCTTCCACCTCTTTTTGTCCACGCCAGTTCTCAATGATGCCTGGACAGAATTCATTCATATTTGGTACAAAGTTGGATCA
>MJUU01069926.1:80087-93356 GCA_002080025.1 Modiolus philippinarum | reverse complement strand
CCGCTTTTTCGAACATGGCCGCCACGTGACGTTAAAATTTCAAAGTTGTCCGATTCCAACGAAAATTGATTTCTTGATAGATTTTGACACCGCGAACAAGATGGAATCTTCGAATTGGCTGCCAGGGGGCCACATCAGCTATTGCTTGCAATGCAAATCTAGTTCTTCTTCTTCTTCTTTTCTTATCCCGCAAGTGTGTCCGCCCTCGTTCTCAGCTATCTTATCACCGATCTTAATGAAACTTGACATAGTGATAAAGGATCATGTGTAGATTTGCAATCCGGTCTTGAAATTTTCAAAATGGCCGCCGTTGCCATGGAAATTGAAAAAAGGCGGGAAAGTTAAAGGAGCTCCAAATTGGATGAAATTTTACAGGAAGATTGTACAAGATGTGTAGAACATATTTTTCGGTCAAAGTTTTGAAAAAAAGGCGGGCGTTGCCATGGAATCTGAAAAAAGGCGGGAAAATAAATTAAAAGTGCTCCAAATTGGATGAAATTTTACAGGAAGATTGTACAAGAGATGGGTTGAACATATTTGGTCAATATTTTTCAAAATGGGGGCCGTTGCCATGGAAATTGAAAAAAGGCGGGAAAATTAAATCTGCTCCAAATTAGATGAGATTTTACAGAAAGATTCTACAAGTTGTTTGGAATTTATTTTTGGGTCTTAAATTTTCAAAATGACAGCCGTTGCTATGGAAACTGGAAAAGGGTGGGAGAATTAAAAGTGCTCTGAATCGGAATAGATTTTACAGAAAGATTGTACAAGATGTGAAGAACATATTTTGGGGTCAAAATTTTTCAAAATGGTAGCCGTTGCCATGGAAACTGAAAAATGAGGGGATTAAAAGTGCTCCTAACTTGATGAAGATATTGGTGTTCGTTTGGGAGACTTTGTGTTTGCATCCAAACACAGTTATTACTTGTTGGCAATCTGTATTTTCCTTGTGGTCTATGATGCTTGTATATTGTGCCAACCTCTGCCTTGCAATCTGGACAGAAAGCAAAAAAGTCTGAAACCCCTCAAACAGGAATGTATATTATATGAACCTGGCTACGTTAACACTGCGTTCTATGGCAGCAAAATTTTACCCCATCTTTCTGAATTACACTTGCATGTCATTACATCAACCACGAAGGTGCATCACTTGCTTCACCGGGTTTCGGATACATGACTCTTAAAACATAACACCTGTTTCAGCTGCTTAACTGCCACCAGCTCTCAAATTGTAAGATTGAGTAAAAATACTTGCATTTTCGTGTTAATATTGAGCATCATGCGTATGTAATTATGGGGTTGTGCCTCTTATGTATGAGCCATGGTGTAAAAATTGATTGATTTCCACATTGTTTCCAAGCATTAGAGGACACATCTCTAATTCAAGTTGTAGAAGTTTTTACGCGTAAATGTTTGAGGTAACGTGAATAATCTGTCCCTTTTGCCAGATCCTTTGTTCATACGCTTTTGGAACGGAACATTGAATTTAAGATTTTGAATCGTTTACTGTGAATTTACTGTGAATTTAGTTTCTGCATATGGGCATTTCGACAACTTAGTTTCATCAGTGAGATCCCATCAAAACATTTGAAAATACGGTACAAACCGTTAATAGAGCTTTCCATCCAACTGTCGAGCTTTCTAAAGGAAGGGAATTAGTAAACTCTACTGACTTTCGACAATAAATTTGACATTTTGTTTTATTTGCTGGATTTACTGCTGAAATTTTATCATTTATAAGGTTGAAAACTTTTTTCTAACATGAATGACCACATCATTTTTTCGTGTAACGTCAAATTTTTGTCCTTTATAATCGTTGTTATTATACAGAGGATGATGAAAGATTGACATTTCTCAGTGAAATAAAAGTGATAATTAACTGTGAAATTATTTTCCATAATTTCACTCAAGGAAGTAACTTCACCATAGACGTCGTCAACGTTGTTGTTTTGTAAACGTCTCGGCGGATTAACATGGAAAACGTAGTTTATGAAAAGAATTTTATATTAAACCATTAATTATGAAAGAACTGATCTATATAATAAAAACAACAATTAATCCTAGATTCTGATTATCGAAAACATTCAACTTATGATCGAAAAACACTGTAATTCACTAATGCGCTGCCCGCATTCGTGAATTACTGCGTTGTTCGGTCATTCGTTGAATATTTTGCGTTAATCAGAATCTCGGATTAGTTATAGTATAAATATTTTCCGCTTGATGTTCAAGATAATGGGTAAAATGTTTCTTTTGCTGTTTTAATCCTCGCAAATCGATGACAAAGTAAAACGTACTTGTCCCGATTTTACTTGCCAAGTTTTCTTTTAATCAACTCAATGACTGTCCTGTAATTGTTTAAATGTTGTATGGTTTATTGGTCCCTTTGTCTGGCAACGGGTGACAGTGATTTTTGTCAGTACTTTGCCCTATATATTATGTTTGTTGACGACCCTGCGTTCATGAAAAAAATGGATACATGAATGTGGCATTGTTCAATATTATCTCGAAATACTAGGTATACCGCATTTTTGTTACTATCGCGTGTCATACAAAAAATCGCCAAACGGAAGAACGTTTCGTTCGACTTAGTTAGCAAAAACAATATTAGAAAAGAAAACGTTTAAATTTATACACGAAGAGCTACCGTTCATATTTACAAGCAAAACATGTGTAAGGAATACAATAACACTGTGAATTCAGTTTCTGCAGATGCGCATTTCGACAACTTGTGTCTCTTAAGTGCAGTGAAACCATAACATTGTTAATCCATTAACTGAATTATGTGAAATAACTGACAGAGAACAAATTAACAATATGATCTTAAAAGGAAAGCCAAAAGAAATTTTAGTTTTAATTTTGGTGTACCAGGTACTAGTGACTAAACGGAATCGGTCAAGGACAGGTTAACCTTGGCCGCTTACCTCGGTCAAGCAATTTCGACTAGGTACGTATAGTAATCATTGGACCTCATTCTTTGTAGCAACTGTCCAACATTGCCAGCATATGTAGTTTTTATCCCTCCACTCACTTGGTAGTCAAGGGCCTCGTGTCGATTTAAGGACCACTGAAAAGAGCTTGGAAACCCATAGACAGACTACTTAAACGAGGGTATGTTACCCATAACATGCATGGTTAAGTGCGTTCTTTTCGTATTGTTTCAAAAGCATATCCAAACTTCGCTCTGTTGAGGTCACACTAGACCATTCAAACCCTATATGATCACAGGGAGTTCAACAGTTATAAGATTTATGGCCCATTTTGATATTAGAATGAACTGAACTTGAAATTTACTTTACTTTTATCATTATTTGTCCTCAATTTGATATACAAGTAACAAAGAATATCATTCCCAGGAGATGCTAACTCCACTGGGGCACCTGATCTCGCCCATGGGTTTTTATTGAGTCCGTGTTGTTCATCTTTGTGTGTATGTCTTCATTTTTCTTTTCTGTGCCGTACTGGTGTGGTGTCTGTTTTTCTTTGTTGTTTCCGATGTTGCCATTGTCCTTGGATTATTTGTTTTTGATTGACGGTTCGGTTCTCAGTTACTTTTCTGAATATTCGTAAAGCATCTTATTGTCAAGGGGTAAAAGCTTTTAAAAGTTTCTTACCAAATCAATTTGTGATCACTAAACAAGCTGAAACTGGATATTCTCAGATGAACAATACATAAGCAACTTGTCAGCAAAATCTTACATTAGACAGTTGAATAATAAAACAATGGCAGTAAAATACTGAAGGAGAAAGGAAAGTGATGGTTACAAAAATCAAAGCCAATAGACATTGCAAAAACGGACAAATATAAATGAATATTATTTTCATTACAGAAAACTTTTGAACAAACTAACTTGCAATGTAAAACTTGACCAAAGTAATCGTTTTCCCCTCTTCGAAAGAGACATTTGAATAATAGTTACGTATAGCATTACCATACATCCACATTCCTATTTAGAGTAATTTATCCAATCATGAAAGTTGCTCGACCTTGTCCTACAACTTTCAACAATAAAAGCAAAATGTATCCAGAAGAACTATTATTTTCTATTTATATCATTACAGTATAGGTAAATACTCCAACGAATAATTTTGTAAGTAAAGTTTGATGATTTATCAATTTATATTGCACATACATAATGTTGACATTGTGCATGAAGACGCGCGTTAAGTGTTGTATTTAAATTACAATCTGTGCTTTTTAAATGCAAATTTTAAAATAGATTTATGAATGCACGAAGGTGCACGACAAGTTTAAGTTTTACTTGTTTTTACAGTTCTTGCCAAAGCGCCGCAACTCGAAATAATTTTGAACCATTTTCCTTAGCTCTCAATAGAACTGGAAAATGCGAAAAAAAATACCGGAAGTGGAAAAAATTGTAATTCTTTAATGATGCTAATTTATTTTGGGCTTTAAAAGTTCAATTGTAATTCATCGAATGTGAACATTCAATTTTTTCGTTGGAGTACCTAGTATAGGTTTACGCAATCGTCGTTAGTCAGTACAAGATCCTTGTTCATTGTTCAAGATTCCTTACAAAATTATCCATACGATTACTAGTTCAATATAAGTGCTAAAACGCATTAGTACTTCTCTAGGATTGTTAGCTAAAATATGCCAGCCTAATAGTCCGACTTGTCTGACATGAAAATTTTACCTTGCTTGTTAAAGAAATTTATTGTTTTTTTTTAATTTCAATATTCTAACCACTTGAAAATACTGAGGCTTCATTCTGTGTATGGCACTCGGTAGATGTCCTTGGTACTGTATTAGGCTTCCTATTTCAGTATTTTTGGAAATGAGTACTTTTATCTTGACTACTTTTGGATCATGGCTTTCCATATTATTTTATTTCAATGCTGCTGATGAGTGGTTACTTCTTGAAACACTTGTACAGCATAGCTACTGCTTTTTATGCAACTTCGGTATTTTTTTTATGTATGACAACAAAAAAGGCGTGTATTTATGCTTTTATGAGTATTCTGTCATAATAAATAACTAAACATCAAATAAGTCACGATTTGTTTTTTTTTTCTCTTTTTTTGGTTATTGTTTTTATCAACCTTTTGTGTGACATTTTTATTAGATGAACCACGCTACGAGACTTTAAGTCTATTATATATAATCATATTTATGCGCAATATCAACAAAATCTCAATTTCACTCAAGACAGTACAACACAAGTAAATATTAAGACACAGGCAGGATACCTTCTTGTCTTATATGTTATGTTCAATTAAAATAATAAATCCATGTACCAACAGTATATGTCCAAAGTGAGAGTACAAAGTTGTCGTTTTCTGTTGTTTAATGTCAAGATAATTGTAGGTTTCACAAGGGATTAGGGTTGTATATCACTGAAAATACACTCATGTTACATAATTTCAAAATAAAATCAAAGCTGTTGGCTAGATACAACATTACGAAACCAATTTTATTATCTTGATTTGTATTTGTACTGTTTGTTCTGATCAAATTAATGAGCCTTGTTTTCTTTTTTCCTTTTTTTTATTTTTAAACGCATGGAATCGGATGACAAACAACCCCATCTATTGCAGATACATAATGCTTATTTTCAAATTTGAGGAGTTTCCAAAAGATGATTACTAAATAACAAAATACCGAAGTTACTGTTAATTTATTTTCTGCATATGCGCATTTCGACAACTTGTGTCTCATCAGTACAGATAAAGCCAAAATATTTGGAAGTCCATATACCAAAAAACGTTTTGATAAACTCCTCCTTTAGAGATTTCAAGCTGACACACTCAGTTATGGTAATCAGGAATTCTATGACTAGAATAACCTAAAGTACAAAGAAGCCTGGTGTATCAATATTCAAATTTCAAAATTCAATTTATGGTAATACTGTTTATACTAGACAAGCTCAGGAGAATAGTAATTGATTATGGAACTCAAATACACGTGTGCTGGTTCCGTTTCTTTTCCTATTAGTGTTAGCATATTTTTTATATGTTAGCATATTTTATATACTACTGCAATACTCTAGTCAGGAAGAGACAAAAAACTGCGGGAGCATTAATTTGAGCGACAGTTGATGTCCTTAATTTTCTTGCATATGAAAAGTGGTTAATATTTTTTCTTATGTTTAGTTCTCAGCAACGAACACAAAAAGCCGTGAACAATCCATCATTACAATTAATTCGGACACAAAAAACTTTGATCAACACAACCGTGACTCGATCTACATAAGAGAGCTCTTTAAATCTAAAGACAAAATAAACAGCTGAAAGAGATGGTACACAATCACTGGGGTATATGTGATATCGGTAACTACAGTTACCGATATCCCAAGATGCTGGGTGTTTCGCCTCAATATTATGACCGTCGATTTTGTAATTATTACTCATTTTTCTTCAGCCTTTCAAAAATTATTTGGTGGATTGCTTAATTTGGAACTGAACTGCTAAAAGCTGTTTGATAATTTAATCGCTAAATGGAGAAAATAGCTTTTAAAAAGACAGCGATGATGTCGTTAACTGAAAAAACTGATATCCGTAACTGGTATTCAAGTCCTTCAAGTAACTGTTGATTTATGTTATATCAGCGTCATTTCCTATTCTGGTTTTTGAGGATCATAAGAACAAATTTTAACATGATCCTATGACTTTATCTTAAGGTCAAGTTGACATAACCATTTTCCCGTTTCAATTACCGTTTTTCTTATGAGCAGAATTAATTTGTGATAGATCTATAAAAATTAATTTAATTCAACCTTCACAGACTGTAAGTTACGTAATAAGGCATATACATATTCGGTCAGTAAATTTTATATTGGGCGATAGTTCTTTGTGACAAAAATTGAAGGTTTGGTCCGAGCTGTGATTCAAAATTTTCTTTTTACCGGACACAAAACCAAAGGGAAGGTTTAGCGTGCCATAAAACCGGTTTAACCTATCATTTACCTGTGGCAAGTCAGGCCATAGCGGTTTTCATGTAGGCCATGCGCTGGAATAGACCCCCCCACACACACACACACACTCAAGGGCTTCAGACCCGGACCAACTGCAAGTCCTCCATGTCCCCTCTGCAAATATTCTAATATTATAAACTGGTGTATATTCCTCTAACGTAAGGATTTAAGTATTACCAACAAGGTCTGTGAATAAATATATGTGGAACAGTCTTCTAACTTCTTAGTGCCAATTTTATATCTTATCTATTTGGAAATAATACTTCTTTTTCAACCGAAACAAGGTACATTTTAGATATGCTATTTAACAAATGATGTAAACTCTACCCCTTTTTTGATCTCGGCCAGATTTTAGTTCACCTAAACGAAATTCTTATTCTATGGCTGTGTGTGAATCGTTACTCGTTTGTATTTTCATCTTGTCTGAAACGCATTCTTTATGTTTGTATTTTTTTCTTTTAAAATGTTTATGTGGTGTTTGTTTTGTTTTGTTTTTTTTTTATATTTATTTACTTTTTATTTATTTTATTTGTTTTTTTTTTTGTTTTTTTTTTATTTGTTTGTTTTTTGTCTTTGTTTTTATTTGTTTGTTTTTTGTCTTTTTTAATATATCTTTGGCCAATAAAGGAAATCCACCAGGATTGGTCTTTGAACTTCCTTGAGACATCAAAAAGAAAAGGCTGCAGTATATATTATCCATATCTTATGACAAATATATCTGACAAGGCAGACGGATGACGTGGAGATAATATGTATTATAATACTTTGCTCAACTTGAGTTTCTTCATTGCTATTATTCTGTGGTATATGAAATACCTTAAAACCTCGGCAGTACATGCAAACAAAATTCATACCAGTTATGGATATCTTCATTTCCAGCTACAAGGATCAGCGAAAATTTTGTTTTCTTCAGTTACCGATATCACCGCGGGTTTTTGTACAGCCATTTCTCTACTCAGCGATTAAATAATTGACAAAACCTTTAAGCTTTCAGTTCTAAATTTCGAAATGTATCATATAAGACATAAAACACGGCGGAGTTATCAGTTATTACAAAATCGACTGTCCTTTTTTTAAGCCGAAACGCGTCCACCATCTTGGCATATCGGTAACTAGTTACCGATATCACATTTACCCCAGCGAAAATGTTGTGTGGCAGATCAAGGCGATTTATTGAGCTATACACACTGAACTACTAAAATGTCCTGATGTTGCTCGATTGTAAATAAATAAAAACAAAAAATTTAAAAAAGCGTTCTATGTTATAAGGAAGACATTTTGATTAGATTTTAAAAGGCATGGAGGGCTCCAGATCTTTATTCATTCAAGAAATAAAAACCGACACAAATGGTTTCTAAATCTGACAGAAGCCTTAAAGTCATCAATAAAGTTACATATTAAATGATTCTCCAGTCCAACTGACATTGTAGAAATATCATGCAAATGTATCAGCCAATCTGAGACATTCTAAATTATAAAAGCTCAGCAGGACATGTCGGAAACTTCTGACTATTCAAAGTTAACATAAACAGATGAAAACGTTAAATCCATAAAACAGAATGAAATTTGACTAGACAGGACAATGTTTATACGGAGAAATATAAGACTCAGCATAACAAAAAATGGGAAGGATTTCCTAACATCAAACACTTTAGACTGAAGTCGTTGCAAACATGATTGTACTGTGTAGACGGTTTGTCATGATTAGTAGGTCTAACTATATACATGTATTTACATGACAATCCGATTTGAATTGGGGTAATAACTAGATTAACAAACATAGTTGTCAAGAGCCGAAGTCCATGAGACAAAAGGACAAATCAGGTGAAACTTGTCGACCGCAATGGTTCTGACTTGGTACAGGTATTTCAAAAGAAATGGATGGTTAAATCGGGTTTACTATAACATGTATAACTTAATTTAAGTAAATTCTAAAACCTTAGGATTAACTCCCTCCATCGTAGTTTTGTCCTTAACTATATTTATATTACTGATTATTCGGATTTCGTTTGGTTTTATGCATTTAAGATATTTTTGAAATTATGGATTTCCTTTGTTTGGGTTCTAGTACTGCTGATGAGGAATTAATTTCCGAAATGGCCATACAGCTCATTAAAATTATTGCAGTTGGAGTTAACATATGTGTTATGGTCTCATGTTCATTTACTCCACATCCTTTCGTAAAATATTATGAATGATAGTCTAAGAGCAATGAACGCGATATTGGTCTCGATTTATCAAATTTGAGCAGATCCCTGTCCAACAAAATCGGGTAACATTGTTCGTACTATCATATATAAAATTCCACAAGAAGGTACGACCGAAAAATTTCTAATTGTAGATTTGTAAAAAGTTACGTTGAATAATCCAAGGACAGTGGCAACAACAAGAAGCAAAGACATAATATTTGGAAAAGAAAAATGAAGACACATCTACAAAAATGAACAAAACGGACCCAATACAAATATGGTTGAGATTAGGTGCATCTGTTAACTTTTCCTGCTTCTTATGATAACCCGTAGTGAAAATTTCAATTCTGGTAGCAAAGTCATATCCAGAAGAGAAAAGAAAACAACAGTTGTAAAGGGAAAGATGTTTTTTTTTTGTCATCTGGGAAACAGATATACCATAGCGATCCACAAGTTTGTTATGTCGACTTCTTTAGTGATGACATTAAGTAATGTTCAATATACCCTTGTCAAAGAAGCCTATTTGTGAGCAACCGAACTCTGTCAAGATAGTAACTATCAACTGCAGGCCATGGATTAGCAAATGAGCTTGGGTTTTAACTCTACAGGCTGGCACTGTTGGAATGCAGCTACAAATAAAAGGGAAGTTGACTTGGAAAATGAATTATCGCATTTGTCATACAGTCAAGTTTGTTCTGTACCTCTGTCTCCCATTTCAAAATGAAGATCACGGAATGAGGCTGAATCGGAAGAATATGTAGTATCCTTAATTTCGGCCTCCTATTGATAGATGAAATCACCAAAGCGAGGGTTGTAAAGGGACAAAATATCATGAGTAGATCTAGAGTTTATTACGTAACCTACAACGTAACACTTGACTTTTATTTACAGTGTGACAATTGCAACGCGTAGAGCGAATACGCCCTTTGATGAATTAGGCCTTACATGAGTTAAGAATCAGATTGGCTATAGGGTGAACAGTTTGTGACTACTGGAATTCCGAAATTTGTTGAAAAACAAGTCTTCTAAACCGGACAGATATATTATCGATCAGAAAAATGCCTTTTACAAATAATTGTGTCTGATTAAATATGAATTTACTGAATGTGATAATCATGCTGTCATTCATTCAATAAGCGCGCGTAAGTAAAGTGCGCACAAATAAACCCGTTTCTTACCTCCGGGCTTCATTATATTCTGCAGTCAAAGGATATATTGTGATAAAGCACTACTGCAGAAGAAACCATTAAAATACCATGAAATAACCATTAAAAAACCATTAATATGCCATTAAATGTCATAAATCCATTAAAACTACCCATTATTTTTTGTCAGAAACTAATTAATGGTTTTCTAAAATATACCATTAAAATAAAAATTAATGGTATGAAATAATGAAAATACCATTAATTAATCATTAAATTGCCTGAATAATTTCTCTTTTCATTAGATTAATGGGCATTAAAATAATAATGGGCATTATTTCTTGTAGAAAAAAAAGTAATGGTCATTAAAACAGACACACATATCAAATTAATGACCATTAAATCAAATCAAAGTAAATTTCATGACCATTATATTAAATGTTTATAAATTTATAGTTGTTATTTAGTAAAACACATAAATTAATGCCCATTAATTAAATGATTTATATATTAATGCCCATTACTTTACATAATTTATATATTAATGCCCATTACTTTACATAATTTATATATTCATGGCTTATACATTAATGTCTATTACTTTATATGATTTATGTATTAATGTCCATTACTTGACTTAATTTATATATTAATGCCCATTAATTGACATGATTTATATATTAATGCCCATTTCTGTACATGATTTATATATTAATGCCCATTATTTGACATAATGTATATATTTATGCCTATTAATGGACGTAATATATGAATTAATGCCCATTACTATACATGATTAAAAACTTTTTTCACCTCGCCTAGTTCTATTACATGCATCAATACTAAACAATAAGGTATATTTTTTTCCTGTTGCTTACTACTGATGGAGATAAATCTTCAATAGAATCACAGTAAATGGTTTGATATTCATGATGCCATAATTGTACATTTCAACAGTGTATTACGAATAATATATTTTTCCTTTTACCATTGTTTTACCAAAGTGAACTCTAAAAAATGTTGTTTACAAACATTGCACTCTGAATATTTTAGGAAAGGATATGGAGTAAATGAACATGAGACCATAACACATATGTTAAATACAACTGCAATAATTTTAATGAGCTGTATGGCCATTTCGGAAATTAATTCCTCATCAGCAGCACTAGAACCCAAACAAAGGAAATCCATATTCAAAAATTGTTAAAAATGCATAAAACCAAACGAAATCCGAATAATCAGTAATATCAAATATAGCAAAGGACAAAGCTACGATGGAGGGAGTTAATCCTTTGGTTTTAGAATTTACATAAATTTAGATAATAGCAATTGAACAAAGAGTACACATGAGATATTATCTCATGTACAAGTACACCATATCTAAGAAAAATAAAGAGCATACATCTCTACCACGGGGAATTGTTTTACCAACTCCACACTTCAATAAAAGACAAACTCCTGTATTAAATAACTATATAAAACCTTTTTTTTGGGGGGTCATGTTTTACCACTGCCAGATATTTATTTATTATTTATTTTCCATCCATGTCCATGTACTTTCATTATGCATGTCATGTGTAAATAACCTTAGGCCAAAGATTACTTGTTAGAATTTAGATTCTTTGAACAAATAAGGTAGGTAGGTAGCCTGGTAGGCAAAGTCATTTCATTTTCTAAAATCATTTTATCATGTTTATATAGACACTTATTGGGAATATACATTTTACTTTAAAAGTGCTTAACCGAAAACATGATATTTACTAGCATTTTGCTGAACAGTTTTAATAAAATATGTTAGGGTAGGTAGAGGAAATAGGGGATAAGGAAACCTTAAACATACATATTTCTTGGCATTATATATCCATATTTAAAATTACTTACGTTATAAATTTTTATGAAGTAAACTTCTATTAATAGTAATATTTTTTTTGCCTAGCCCTTTAATCAATTCGTAAAAACATTTAATAATTATTCAATGAAGTATGTGCGGTAAGGCCTAAATCTGTCAATACATGTATTAAATTTTAAATCAAAGTTACTGCATTTCAATTCATAGCAACCCCAAAGAAAATCTATTTGAATTCCGTGCAAAATTCGTTCTTTTTGTTTTGTTTTTGATACCCCCTTTGGGCCTCTGTAAAAAATCAAGTTGGTATTGATTATCTATTTAAACGTTTTAAGTACCTACAGAAAAATAATTTCAAATTACAAACATTTTTTTACTATAGACCCCTTTTGAGCCTCTTGTTTATTGAAAAAGAATTTAATTGTTTGATTTATATGTTTGAACATAATGTAAGAAACATACAGAAAAATGTGCATCAAAATCTGACATCTGACAAAAAGTTTAAAAAGCTTCTTTTTTCATTTACAACCCCTTTGGGCCTTTTTTTCTAAAAAAAAAATCAGTAAATCCTACATCAAATTAGTCAAAATACTTCAACTGCGCAATCTAATTATCAATAAAATAAAACCAAGCCCATCTGAATACAATATATAATTAAGTCAAATACGCGAAAACCGATTACGGTTCTGTTCCGTTGTTGGAGGAATTTTCAACAAGGAAGTGATTTCCGTTTAACCAGACGTGTGACCAGACGACAAGTAGGCAGTTACAGTGTGCCAATTTCTGGCTGAAAATGGACGTTTTGGAACAATTCAAACATGCAGATATGATATTTAGATAAGTATAAATCATTTATCTATATATGTAAGAACGAGAATCAAATTATCAATACCATTCGGTGATTTTTCACTCGGACTCATCTTGACGACAGTTGACCCTATTCTGATTTTGATTCCTCATCGACCTTGATAGATTACAACTAGCCGTACCGCGCGCGTTGTCTTCAGGGCTTGCTAGACTTGATGTGTGTCACATTATTTTGATCCAATTAATTTTCTTTATTCAGAATTTACTTTTCGTTTATTCAGAATTTACTTTTCGTTTACGTAAAACTCCTGAGTTATAAAAACAGACCCGAGTGGGACACGAAACTCTTT
>MJUU01069926.1:69069-79942 GCA_002080025.1 Modiolus philippinarum | reverse complement strand
AAAAAATTTGCGGTTTCCCAAACGTGATCAAAGTCAAATATCTGTCCATAGTGAAACATAATGTGTCTCAGTATGTTACAAAACTACAGATAATGTCATCTTACACTTATACCTGGATCCAACATTAAGAATGCGGGACAATGGATTAGTCTAATAAAAATCTCAAAACAAGTTTTCTCTTATAAAACATTTTTTTTTGTTATCAAGGCTATTAGGCTTTGAAAAACAGGCCAAATCATGTATTTTATAGAATCATTTACAATGTCTTACAAAATGTTTATAGTTTTTTTTAATTTATTAAATTATAAAGTCACAATGAAAAAGGCAGACAAAAGGATGTTTGGCAATAAACTGAGTCAATTCCACACCCAATTTGTATATCACAATATATGCAAGTGGAATAATTGTCGATCTACCTTAAATATTTAATAGACATCATCACATTATGACGACACGGGTCACATTACTTCGCAGTCTTTTATGTCAGATTTGTAAATTTACCAGAGTGTACGAATACCTATTTTTTGTGGGCACGGTACTTTGTGTAAACTTTTATTTTTCAGGTTCCCTGTCAGGACATGTACAGTGTGTTGTCCATTTTAAGAGGAAACACAGTTAACCTTACAGAACCAAGTTCAATACCAGATGTTCACTTTTTACCATGCTTTATTTGCCGTGACCAACATCCAATTGAAGAATTGACATTATAAGGAAATGGGTATGTCTTGGTCAAAACAACAAACATCACACAGAAGTCTCTTTCTTGGCCCTATAATTGCAAGGAAAATGGAAGTGATTGTTTCCAGGATTCACCTGGCACAGAAAACCAGAAGCAGACGTAAAGTTGACATGGGGGCACCTGAGGCATTGTTGGAGAACCGTCGTTGATGCTAAAAGTTTTAGTAACAGAGACTATTGCCATGTATCCTTTGAGTACTTCAACATATGCCAATCTCGGGGGGATTTATCAGAATATTTTGGAAAAGGAAGTTGTAGGCTTAGTTGGGAAGGGTTCACACATTTATTTTTATGGGGTGTCCATGGATTTCAGTTTCATTTCATTTTCATTTTGTGTGTATAATTTCTATACCCGTACTACTTTCTTTAATCAAGTAAATACTATACAATGATCTACAATCAGGAATACTTTTTTGTTTTAAAAAAATCTATTTAAACACTAGATAAAACAATTATGATATTTCATCTTCAGCAAAGACACCTAAAAAAAGAAATCAATATGAAGAACTCAGTGTCAATAATTAAATTCTAAAAAAAACTTGATTATCTATTTTCAAACCTGGCATTTGAAAATTGTTGATGTACACTTTGAGGGAGGGGGATGGTTTGCAAAAGTTTGTGTCTTGTACACTTTGGAAAATGGTTGACAAATATGGATGACCCTTAAAGGCACTGTACTTTATATAGAGGTTTCATGTTGTTGGTAAGAGTTTTTTGTAGGCAGTTGTTCATTTAAAATACCCCACACATGCAGATTTGACTATATTGTAGATGCATTTTGATTTTCAACAAAATATAAACATCATAAGTATAAAACGCATTAAAGTTTGTCTACAGTATTGCAAGTACATGTGTTGATGTCAGTTGTTTGAAATATCGTGCCATTTAAGAGATTATGGCCATTGAAATTGCAAACACCGGGTATTAAAGGTGTTACTGGCCATTAAACTATTAAACCTGAAATTCAAGTTCTTAATGGCCATTACATTGTTATGTGTACCCATTACTTTTTTCATGTTGATCCAACAAAAAAATAATTGTTATTTTAACGCCCATTAAAATACTCCAGACAAAAATAATTGTTAATTTAAAATATGGCTTACAAAAATTAATTGATATTTTAATGGCCATTAACATACAGCAAACAAAAAATTAATGCCCTTTAAAATACAGTAATGGCCATTAAATATCTCGAAAAAGTAATGGTGCTATTAATTATGGTTACAATTAATGCCCATTAAACTTTTGGTAAAAGAATTCATGCCCATTAACCCCTATCTAAGAAAAAATAATGGCCATTATATCCATTTGATTTAATGGCCATTACCTAATAAGTCATGCCCATTAATGAAAAAAATTAATAGTCACAATTAATGGCCATTATTTCTAGTTCATGCCATTTTTAATGGTTAATATTAAACTTTTTTAATGGTAAAGAAAATCAAATTAATGGACAAAGCCATTAAAATTATACCATTAAATGTAACAATAATTAATAGACATAATTTAATGGGTATATTTCATGGTACATTAATGGGTATTCTTACAGTAGTGAAGTATACTCATCAAGTGAGATGAAAAAATTGTACATACTCAACCAAATTTTACCACTGCAACAGTGTCAATATATTTATTTTTGCACAATGTATCCTCTTCTGGTGAAAATAATTACTGTTTTACAGCTGTTTGTCAAGCATTACATTAATTCTCATAAAACGTTTAAAGAAGATGATATCATCGCATTGATGGAAATTTAATTGATAACATGCTTATAGAAATTTTAGCACAAGTATTCCAAAAAATAGCTCAGAAAAATGACAATTAGCTAGTCAGGTTCTGAAATTTAAAATTCTTATTATGTTCTTTCATTGAACATCCCTGTATTTAAGTATCATCTTCATCTTATATAGCCAACAAATCGAAATTTAAAAGACCACTGATACGCCAGCATCATAACAGGACTTTACCGCCTAATGATTACTCTGGACAATAAATATAATGTCTAAAAATAGCAACGAACTTGGACATCTTATACACAATAATGTAGAACAAAATAGCAATTATTTATACATTTAGAATTATTAAATGAGATTTGGAAACAAGTTGAAAGACTTACATCAATTCCTTTCCTGTTGAAAGAAATTTTACAAATTTTAAGGCATGTTCTGAACGCAGATTTGTTTATTGATTCAGTTTTATAATTTTTTTATCTATTTACAACATTTTTGAAGTATGCAAATAAATATACACAGGTTTCATGGGGAGTTACTTAGGGTTACACATGCGCAATTGCTCATAATTGTTCATAATGCTATTTCCATAGGGGGATACCCCAGTGTGACGAAATTCTAAAAATAGATGCAACCGAATTTCAACTCCGGGGGTCCCTCTAATAATTTGTCGGTACTGAGATCTTTCAAATTTCGGAATGAAAAATGGGGGTTCCCATTGCTCTTCTTGGTGAAAATAGGGGCTATAAAAAGGTTCGGTATTTTTATGGAAAATATTTTAAATCCGACCCCTGACATAAACATATTCGGGATTCAGGTCAAAGATATAAAAAGTGAATAAGTATTAATGAATTCTATATTACTAGTGTATAGGTAATTTTATTATAATAAGTTTCCACCAACCGCACGTACTGCATTGATTAATTCTGAATTTCATCTTGGGGTAAAAAGCTAGATGCATTCCGAACAACATTAATTGCGCAATTGTAACCTATACGGTAACTCAAAACCTCGGAATGTGACCATTTGTATATTGCAAGTTAGTTTAATATTATAGGAGCTCTTCTATCTNTTACGGTATTAATCTTTCTTGTCCGTTGACATTCTCGTCCTTTTGCCCTGATCATTTGCAGAAGTTGAGCAGTCATCCAGTTTGGTGAATATGAAGATCACTTCTATTATCATAAAGCCATATTTGGAATAAAAAACATCAAATACGTCAATTTTGTACAAAAGTACAATTTTGAAACTTACTATAACTGCCAAAATGGGAAAAGTTGCGTAAAACATGACAAAAAGCCAGAATACTATATTTAATATAAACCATTTCAAACAAACAGAAGTTACTTCTCGGTTTGCCTTTCAGGATAAAGGGGGCATTTTTAGATATATGCTGTTTTCGCAAATTTCTTCAAAATTTTCTATTTTAAAACCAAGTTTTTCCCCTACAAAAACACGTTTCAAATTACAAGAATCTATTTTGTGTGTTGTATTATATCTTATTCAACATAATCAAACGTTTAATTGCTACTCGCATGCTTAAAATTCTATACAGTACCGGTTATCGTAGCATTCCCATTCTCCATGGTGCAAAATTTTAGAAATCCAGAAATAGACTATAGCTACGACGTCACATAGTTTACAAAGTTTTACTTACGCTGAATTATGCTTTTACACAAATTCTAATAATTTACTACCATAAAATAAACTTTAATATTCGAAAACATGAAAATTTTGATATAGGTTACAAATGCGCAATTGTTCATAATGCTATTTCCATAGGGGGTACCCCAGTGTGACGCAATTCTAAAAATAGATGCAACCGAATTTCAACTCCGGGGGTCCCCCTTATAATTTGTCGGTACTGAGATCTTTAAAATTTCGGAATGAAAAATGGGGGTTTCCATTGCTCTTCTTGGTGAAAATAGGGGTTATAAAAAGGGTCGGTATTTTTATGGAAAATATTTTAAAACCGACCCCTGCCATAAACATATCCGGGATTCAGGTCAAAGATATAAAAAGTGAATAAATATTAATGAATTCTATATAACTAGTGTATAGGTGAGTTTCCACCAATCGCACGTACTGCATTGATTAATTCTGAATTTCATCTTGGGGAAAAAAGCTAGATGCATTCCGAACAACCTTAATTGCGCAATTGTAACCTTAGTTGAAAAGATTCTTTGAATTTTGAGATAAAATTAGTCGTGAATAATAAAAGTAACAAAGAAAAAATACACATATAACAAAATTTCAGACAATGTAAATGAATACAAAACAGTATATGTACATTACATGTATTGTGTAATGTAAATACATTACAAAATACAAAAAACACCGAAGTTGCATAAAATTTCGTTATGCTGTACACGTGTGTCAAGGAGTAACCTCTCATCAGCTGCATTAAAATCAAATAATACGGAAAGCCATAATCAAATAGACGAAATAGTGTAATCAAAATGACATAAAATGAAGAAACAAAATAAAGACTACATAAGTACGGATGAAAAATCGAAACAGAAAGACGATTTAGGAGTTGAAACAACTGTGTGTGCAATACTAAATCCTTTCAAAACATTTAGAGTTTTTAGCAACGAATGACAAATCACCGAATTTACTGTAAATTGGTTGTCGGCATATGTCTCCTCAGTGCCGATCAAATCGAAGCATATGGAAGTCCATAAATCTAAACGTGTGACAAGTATAAGCTTCCAAACAAGCTTGTCTGACGTCAGTGTTCTTTCACTTAGACAATAAATATAAACTTGATGCTCGGATATAAGTTAATGATTTACTAGAAGTTCCGAGCTACAACTTTAAGTTTTATTCATTTAAAGTCGGTACATGTAAAAACACAAACTCTAGTGAGCTTTTTAAACCGACATAACAACCAATAGAAAAAAGAAGGGAAACGGGGAATGTGTCAAAGAGACAACGACCGAAAGGGGAGTATTAACAACTCAAGGCTACCATAAGATCTTCAATGAACGGTGAGAAAATCCCACACCCAACGGCAGGTCGGGAGTAGGTATACATATTCGTAACGGTAACTATACAATTAAAAAATTGCTATTCTCCTTCCATTCGGATAGAACCAGTCTAAGAGTTTTCTTAAAAGTGTTAATAGGGCCTCTAAGTCTCCTACAATTTTGGAACTTTCGGGATCAAAAATTGTACCCTGAAGTTACATTTTAAACAAATACATATGACGTTTCGAACAAAAATTTGAACGTTATAATCCGCAGACGTCATTTTTTTTGCGGGAAGGGTTTTCGAATTGCTTGTGTATCGTGGCTTCTCGTAAGTCACATGATGAGACTTACACACCCTATATGGAAAAGAATGAGAATTTATTTATATGTCAATAACATGCATTAAGGATGGTGTCTATTGTCATCTGGCATGTTACGGTAGAAAAATCAATAAAGGAACATCTAGACCGCAAGTGATAATTTATTAATATGCAATGATAATGACGTAATCTTATGTTAATCAAATGAACACGTTACACTTTATTGACCGTCATGCAATGCAAAGATGGACGCATTACTGGATGTTCAATTTCTGATTCTAGTACTATCTGACGCCTTTACGTCAGATAAAAAAGCTGATAAAGAAAAAATTACTGAAATGAAAAGCAAAGATCAGCTAAGGATAGAGTTATGCGAGAGAAAGATACTCCAAGTTCTAAACCAAATGGTCATTTATTTAGATATTGCCAGGTTCCAAATAAAATCGGTTTTTGGGCCAGCATCATAGTACCGGCTACTGGGTTGTTAAATACGCTATTGGGCTAGCAGTCAACCAGCAGAGGTCCAGTGGTAATAAATAACATAATACCGACAGTACCGTGAATTTGGTTTTTGTATATGGCCATTTTGAAAACTAATGTCTCTTCAGTGCAGATCAAATAAAAACATTTTGAAATCAATTAATCCAAAAGTGTGCAAATGCTGATAGAGAATAAATCACAAAGAGGATCTAAATGGAAAAGACAAAAAGAAGAAGGATTGCAACACCAGGAAAATTTCCGAGATTCGATCATAACTAAACCTCGGAATCACGTGAAATGCAGAGGTTTAAAAATTGGCTCTTTAAACAGTTGTATATCTTAACGAAGGGGGCAATGTTAAAGAAATAATTTGTAGTGACAATAGCGGCAAGGTGGAGATTTAACGATTTTTTCTTAGTAAAGATGTTGATATAAATTATTTAAGGAGCTAAAATGTATTCGAAGTCGAGAATGTAAAATTGACCGAGCCTTCTCCCGATGAAAGTGTACAGGGATTTTTTTTAAATACTTTGAAAAGGTCTAACAGAGGTGCACAGCTTAGTACGATCTGGTAGAAGATTCCATGAACAAAAACTTGCCCCCCCCCAAAAAAAAAAAAAGAAAAAGAATAGTTTGTATGTAAGGCTTAACTGTGTTAATTGTATGTATATTGCCACGAGAATAGGGCTCTTAATCCATAAGTATGCTGGGGAATATTACTTTTCTTCTTGTAAAAATAAACCAATATATGAATATCTCTAGGACTATGTAATTTTCCACAACCCGTTTCAATGTATAGACTATTCAATGTAGCAAGACTTGTCAATGTATAGACAATTTGATGAATCAAGAAGTGCACGTATCCCCCAGCTACGATTCTAGCAGCCTCTTTGGACCTTTTCAGTTTTTTTTCTTTTTTTCACTCAGAAAATTTACATTTGTGTCCATGATAGCGTCAGCATACTCCAGTAAAGGCCTTATAAAAGTTATATATGTATGTGTGTGTGTGTTAGCGGCAATAGATGAAATTAGGCATAAAGCTTAAATCCTAGGCATTTGGTTAATGCCTAGTCATTAGACCTAAAACCTAAAATGAGTTTAGCATTAGGCTTAATGCCTAGGATTTAGGTCTAATGCCTGATTTTTGTTCATAAAAATTATTCTTATTGCCTGACTGCTCATTCATTGTTTTTGGCAATCAAAACAAATAATTATAGAGCAAATTTCTATAATATAGAAAAATAATTTAAGGAATAATTGAATTGTGAAATAGAACAATTAATAAGTAAAAATACAATAGAAATCATTTTCACTTAATATCAGGGGTATATGTAGCTTTTCTGTCTGAAGAAAGTGGGACTTGAACTGTTAGTAAAATATGGTCTAGAGACAAAGAGTTGGAAATACAAATAAAGAAAAATTAAAAAATAACTACACGGTACCAAAATAAAAAACAGGTGCATGAGTAGAATGCCAAACTCATTTTAGGATTAAGTTCTAATGACTAGGCATTAATTTAATGCCTAGGATTTAAGCTTAATGCCTAATTTCACTTATTGCCGCTAACATTTATATTCATTAGAATCTTTGGATCAAGAATAAATTAAAGTCTACGAAATGAACACTTCTTCCGTAAGTATGATAATTTCCATCATTTTAAATATTTAGTCTAAGGTAGTTTTAATTAGAAATTTCGACAAGCGGAGCAGATTAGCAGGATGATGCGATTTGATAACTTTTCGTGAAATAATCATATTTTGAATCTTCTCATGGTTGAAACTAACCACTGTTTGACTAAGTTGGAATTTTGTCCAAGTAATTATAAAGAATGTCGGCCGTCATTTGCGGATTATCCACGATTAAGAACAAACTAGTGCAAATAATTTGATTGTAGAATGTATGTCTGTCATAAAAACTTTAAAAAAGAGGACGTAGGATGGACCCTTTAGGTACCCCTGCCTTTATATTACCTCAGTGAGATGACACAATCTTAGCTACAATCATTGTTGCAGCTGTCGCTGCAGAAGTACGATCCACGAGTTTACCAATTATTACCATACAAACAGACAACGACTGACGAACCGGGCTTTCCATTGGTAGTCCGACGAGGGCCACGCCCGGAGCAAATAAGTCTTTCCGTGCTGGAGTATCTGGAAATACTGTCAGTTTTTTTAAGGGTTTACATTTCCATTGCTTTAGTTTTGTGGTGCTCTTTTTTATTTCTTTTTGCTTCGTTTGCCCACATATTTCATCATGTTCTATTAACCTTTCGTAAACAAGCTACATTAAAGCAAAATGATATTTTTAATCTATAACTAAAAAAAAACATTTTCTTCCGGCTCCTCCTTTATACCAAACAAATTTCATTTTCAATACCCTTTGTTGTGATTTTTTGTTCTCTCTCTTAGCATGTTTTTCTTGAAGGTTTACTGACTTTTAATATTTTTTCATTTCTCTTTTCAAACATTTGTTGGTTTTCTGGAGGTGTTTTTGAAGTGTAATCCTAAACTTGATCATTTTCTTCAGGTTCTAGTGAATCGGCCACTCTGATGTTTCATGATTGGTCCGTAGAATTATTGATTCATATTATAAAGTAGTAGCTGCTGTTTTCAGTCAATACAGTAATCCAAGAATACCAAAATCTCATTCAAAAATGGTATTTATTATGGGCAATTTCTTGGCGAAATTCTGTCGATGGATTAACATATCTGCATGTGTGTAACTGGTCTTTTGGTTGGCGAGCTGATATCAGCGTTATGCTATAAATCAACTTCTGGATCTGCATCAACAATTAGAGACTCATATATTTCACCCTTATGTATTGATACCCTTCAACAACTGACCCCCCTCCCCTAAAAACTGTCGTTGCGCCTTTTCCCTATGTCTGTAGTTTTACTTTACTGTTCGTTAGGACTTATCCAAATAGGAATTTTGTAAATTGGCTTGTTGACAATATAAAGCAGAAGCATGATGAAATCAAATATAGAACCAATTTAACCTTTAAAAGCAATCAATTTATTAAGTAAAATTAAAAAAAAAAAATCAATTTTAAACTAGTTTCTTATTTCTAATATTGTTAGTTAAACCATAATTTCTTTACTTATGTTTTTAATATTTTACACATTTCGTTTACTTGTATAAAGCTATATGGTTGAAATATTGCTGAAGTTGGCGTAAAACATTAATCAATCAATCAACCAATTTAACCTGTATGTAAAAATTGTATTGGTTGTACTTTTCGCCTCTAAGAGGTATGGGGCAACACCTGCCATCTCAGAGCTAAAGGTGTGTAGTGTCTCTGTAGCTGTTGTGACGAGAAGTTAACCATCAGATTAATTAATATTGAATTCATTCTGATTTCTCATAGAAACAATGACATTTTGTTCAAATACCTTAACAGTATTGTCACACTTAGACGCAAAATTAGCCAACAGATACATCCCATGCACTTGTGACAGGCTTTTGTTGCCTCATTTCAATTTAACAATATACAGGAAGCAATTAGACCTTCAATTTAGCTTAAAAAATCTTGGTCTGATATTGTATAGCTGTAATAAACGTTTGCAACATTTGCATCTCTTGTGGCTTCATGCTTTGTGCAAGTATCAGTAAATCTTTTATAACAGTCCAATAAGGCATTGACATCTCCACTACGAACCTCATTCGTCAATGACCGACAACTTAATTGAAGTGTAACAACAGAGAAAAACAAAGATAAAACAAGGACGTGAGACAGCTACAATGCACGGAAATAAAAAGACGACATTAAAAACTAAGGCACTCATAGTGTGAACTCCCATGAAAACCGGGAGTGACATCAGGTGCTCCAGAAGGGCAAGCCTATCCTGCTTCGCTAGCGGCACCCGTCACATTATCAGTGAGTCAATCCAGGGTTGAGTCAAAACCGGTTATGTCAGATCCATAAAGACGTGAAATCTAGCTGAAAATGTCCGTTTTCATTTGGGACACAGACACGTCATATCTGTCAATGATATATTGGTGACGGCCATAAATTTCTGAAGGGATGAAAGCAACAAAGGCTGAACAAATCCCTGACTAAGCAACTTTTGGGGTAGTGGTTTTTCTCTTTTCAAAAAAAAATCGCTGTAAAAACTGCATGCGCGACAGTAACGATTCAACTGTGAAATGTACTCTACATAGGCTGGAGAGGTAGGTATATTGCTGCTAAGAAAGGGAAAATTCACAATTAGGAAGTAAAAATCATCACGTTTGTCATATAGCTTAGATTTCAAACGTCCATCATCATCAATGTATATAAATAGATCTAAGTACGAAGCTGAAGTAGGTGTCTCTTTAATTTTAAGGTCATTGGGATAAATCTGGTGTAAATATTCCTTAAATTTTTGATTATTAAGAGAAAGTACATCGTCTATGTAGCGGAAGCTGAAATTAAAGGACTGAGCTAAATGTTTTTATTTTTTCCGTGTTAGCCCTTGTAAAAACTTGGTCTCATACGAGAAAAGAAACAGATCAGCTAAAAGCGGCGCGCAGTTAGTTCGCATGGGAATCCCGATTGTTGAAAAACACGACCTCCAAATTGGACAAAAATATTATCTATTAAAAATTCCAACATCTTGATTACGTCATTCTCCGTGTACTTCTTGTTTGACTC